>BPLR01010590.1:0-26253 GCA_021605095.1 Caerostris extrusa | reverse complement strand
GGCATGTAAAAACTATTTATAGAAATATTAGTCACATAAGACAAAATTAATCAAGACATTGTTTAATATTTGGAATAAAATATATAAGGAAATATTTTTTTACATAGAATTACAGTTTGATCAAACATTTTAAATATAATTTAAACGCAAACAGTTGTCCAAAAATGTATTGAAACGATTTTGAAATGAGAAATTTAAGAAATATGCAACTCATCATGAAATTTAATTTATTAACACTTTTTAGATTATAATTTAAAGCATAAAAAGGATCAGCAGAAGTTGTAGCACTTGAGAGCCAAAACATTATGACCACCTGTCAATAACGAGTTGACCCACCTTTGGTGCGCAACACAGCTTCAACCCGCCTTGGCATGGATGCCACAAGTCCTTGGTAGATGGCCGAGACAGATTGTACCAGATGTTTAAGCAACGGTCACGCAAACCGAAATATTGCGAATTGGTGGTCTTTGAACTCGAGCTGCCGTCCCAGGATATCCCAATGTGTTCTATCGGATTGGGATCCGGTGAGTTACGCGTCAGGACATTAACTGGAATTCAGCATCACGTTCCTGGAACCACTCCAACACAATTTTAGCCTTAAGACAAGGGGTGTTGTCCTTGTTGGAACATTCCATTTCCAGCTGAAAAACAGAGGCCATGCTTTTGTGGTGTAACTGCTCCGCAATGATGTTCAGATACCCTGTAGCATTCATGGTCTGCTCTACGACGACAGCCACGGGTCCCAGAGACGCCCAAGAGAACGTCCCCCAAAGCATAATACCGCCACCACCGGCCTGTGTATGACCTACTGTACTGAGGGAGCAACTGTTCGCCTGGAAGACGGCGTATCCTGACACGGATATCGGCGTGATGAATGACAACCGCGATTCATCTGACCAGCAACTCTCTCCCACTGATCCATGGACCAGTCACGATGTTCCCGTGCCCCGCACAGGGCGCAGTTGGCGATGACGCTTGGTCAGCAAAGGCACACGAGTGGGACGTTTTGCTGCGTAGCCCCATATCCAACAGTGTCCGCTGAACAGTGTGCTCCGATACTATTCTACTTGGCCCTGCATTGTATTGGGCTGTCGGCTGAACCACTGTCTTGGCTCGGTTTTGCTTCACCATGCGAGATGCCTCCGACGACCTTTTCTTTGATAGCGTGTGGACGTCCAACACCATCGTCTACTGCTGGTTTCACCGTCATTCATCCACTTTGCATAAGTACTAACAACTGTAGATCGCGAACAACCCACGAGTCGTGCAGTTTCAGAAATACTTGTTTCCGAGCCTTCGAGCCATTACAATCTGCCCTCTATCAAAGTCGTTTAGATCCGCAGTCTTTCCCACCACGCACAGAAATAAGTGAAAGAATGATTCTTCGACTCTCCAGCAGCTTGTTAAATACCCCTTCCACCCTGATGACGTGCTTTCCACGTCATCCAGGCGAGTTCATTGCAAAATGGCAGGGTGGTCATAATGTTTCGGCTCTTGAGTGTAGAACACTGGCTAAAAACAAAGATATTTCGGTTGATGTGTGAATTCTGGTAATAAGTTATTGCGAAAATAGAAAATCAGTTCGTTGTATGGGACAAATCAGGAAGCTTAGTAAATCTACTGTTTATGATATTATTTGCAGATTCAAGTTGCTATTCAATGTTGTTCAATCAACATGTTGCTTGTTATTTGCAGGTTCAAAACAAATAGTGTTGAAAGCAAGCAAAGAATCAGGCTTTCAATGACATTTATTGAACGTGAATTGTTCACAATAATCCCAGAATTAGAACATAAAATTGACTCTGAAATGTAAAAGTAGGTTGCGAAAATCTGAAAATTCTCAAAATATCAAAATGCTTTACGAAAACACAAGTATCACGGCAGAATACCTCGGAGAAAAGCTCTACATGAACAAAGCAAATCGAAAAAGCTATACTTACATTAGCTAAAGGTACGTGAAGAAGATACAGAATTTAGGAAAATCATTTTTTATAGATGGAAGCAAATATAATATTTTTGAATCGGATGGCAAACGAAATTTGACGTACAACAAATAAACATGGAAGTAACTACCACTTAGTCTTTGGTTGCACGGCAAGCTCTTGTGCGGAGAACTTAAACTTTACAGATGGTACAACGAATAAATATGTCTACCTTGACCATCTCAATTGAAGTTTAAAACAAAAATGGCTCTTTGACACTTGGGGATTCTCAAGACATTTTAAACTATGCCAGGATAAAGACTGTCACACTCTTTTATCCTAGACTTGTTATGACTTCTCACTCATAACAATTCCAAAACTGTAAATGAATGGTCAACTCAGCTCTAGGTACAGTCATGTGGTGTGGTGTGGTGTAGCAGTAGTTAATCTTGTTGTTTATATCAAGACCTGATATTTCCCAATAAACTATAGTTTTTGATAACACGAATTCTTCATGATGTTTGAAAGCAGTAGTATTTTTAAATTTTATAATATAAGATAAATTAATTTTTATTGGCTTGTATATTTCTTAAAATAACATCGTATAAATTCCTACTGATCACTACAAATTCAAATTTTAAATCGAGTGAACTTTAACTCGACTTGGCACATTCCAAATCGTTTACCACTCAAATGATTCTCCAACATAAAATCCTTTTCTCCGCCACCCAACCTTCGATGACAAAACAAATTTTAAATTCTGAAAGTGTCTGCATCGCGATATGCGAGACCCGGAGGAAGGGTCCATTCATCCATTTAAGGCAGGGGTCGGCAACCTGCGGCTCGCGAGAGCCACATGCGGCTCTTTGGATGTGAAGCTGCGGCTCTTTAGTTCCATACACAAATATTATTTATTTTATAAAAAAAATTTAAAATCGTTTAAACATGTATGTACGTTACGCAACAAAAGTGGACAACTTTAAAAGAAATGCCGGAAGTTGAGGCATTATATTCGACGGATGGAATAGTCTTCCAGATTGCTACAGTGAGGTGAAGAACTTGGCATTTGGAGTGCTGACTATCTTTGGATCGAATTATTCGTGCGAGCAAGCGTTCTCTTGCATGAATATAATTAAAAGTAAAAAGTAAGAAGCCAACTAACAAATGAAAATTTAGAGTCGTGTTTGAAACTTAAAGCAACAAGTTATGAGCCCAATTTATCCAAACTTTCTAAAACCATGCAAAAAGCCAACGCTCCCATTGAATTTGGTTGTTGATATGTGTATGTTCTTGTTTTTTTTTATTTTAAGTACAAGTGACATTGTTTAGTAAAGTTTAAATTTTCTACTTGAATAACCATGCAAAGCCATCGCTCCCAATGAATTTGTTTGCTCAATTGTTTGTTATTGAAGTACAAGTTAGTGTTGTAAGTAAATGCTAATTGTTTTAATTTTTTTACTTACATAATAAGTAATTATCTAATAAATGCCATATATATATATTATCTAATTTGTTGTGAAAAACACTACTTATATATGAATAAATAGATATTTTTCTTATGAATAAATAGATATTTTTTTCTCTATGAATAAATAGATATTTTTCTTATGAATAAATAGATATTTTTCTTATGAATAAATAGATATTTTTTTTCTTATGAATAAATAGATATTTTTTTCTTATGAATAAATAGATTAGTTTTTTTTTTATCAAAAACTTTTTATTTATGCGAGTACTATTTATTGTTGGCAAGGAAAGATTTTGTGGCTCTTTAAAAACTTTGAAATTTTGTAAATTGCCATTTTTGGCTCTTCCGACTCAAAAGGTTGCCGACCCCTGATTTAAGGGATTCGTTAACTCAATTTGAGTACCAACCTTCGTCAATCCACAAATCCGGAGGAGACACCCCTTTTAAATGCCTTTAGAAGGAAGGGAGGGAACGATCTGAGGGGGTTGGGGTGGGGTGGAGGAAGAGATTAGTATGCAGAAGTGATTAGAACGAAACACGCGGGAAAATTCTCCGTCGCATTTACATCAAAAACGAAAACAAAACTGCTGGAATCAAGATTTCAACCTCTCTGTTTGGAATAGAATTCTCAGTGACTGTTTATTGAATTATTCGCGAAGGAAGGTTCTGAAATTGAGGTAAGTGAATGAGGTGAGTACGAGACACCGAGGCACCTTTGTTGTCAAACGAGCATTTGGAATCAAAAGGATGCTTAAATCTACCTCCTGCTTTTAATAAGTTTAAAGCGGAGAACTTTAACTCTGTCAAATGTGCGAATTAGCTGAGGTTTTACTCTGGCTTAGAATATTTATGCATTCATTCGTAAATTTATTTCCCTTATTGGAGCATACTATAGTTCCGAACTGAGATTCTTTTAGTTTCTTTACATATTGATTCTCAATAAAATAAATGCAAATTTCCATTTTAAATTCCCTTGCAAAAATGATTTTTATTAGTTTATCAGATTAAATCATTTCAAAACTATACATAATAAGTATAAATTTATCTATATTTTGGATATGTAAAGATTCTGGCAAGTATGGATTTGACTATATTTTTTATATGTATACATTTTGAATTACAGATTTGGCTATATTTTTGTATATGTATAAATTTCGGTAAGTATGGATTTGACTATATTTTGTATATGTATAGATCTTTGTAAGTATATATTTGACTGTGTATGTCTAGATTTTGGCAAGTATAGATTTGTTTATATTTTAGATAAGTATAGATTTGTTTATATTTTAGATAAGTATAGATTTGTTTATATTTTAGATAAAGTATAGATTTGTTTATATTTTAGATAAGTATAGATTTGTTTATATCTTAGATAAGTATAGATTTGTTTATATCTTAGATAAGTATAGATTTGTTTATATCTTAGATAAGTATAGATTTGTTTATATCTTAGATAAGTATAGATTTGTTTATATTTTAGATAAGTATAGATTTGTTTTATATTTTAGATAAGTATAGATTTGTTTATATTTTAGATAAGTATAGATTTGTTTATATCTTAGATAAGTATAGATTTGTTTATATTTTAGATAAGTATAGATTTGTTTATATTTTTAGATAAGTATAGATTTGTTTATATTTTAGATAAGTATAGATTTGTTTATATTTTAGATAAGTATAGATTTGTTTATATTTTAGATAAGTATAGATTTGTTTATATTTTAGATAAGTATAGATTTGATTAAGGATAAGTGTCTAGCGCTCTGGAGCTCGGTGCCAAAGGTTTCGGTTTCGAGTTCCGGCGGTGCCACGGATATTTGTATTGGTTCCGAATCCACTTTAAGCCGTAGTTCCCGATCTCATATTGCCGTACAGCGTCACAGATCTCAGTCTGACATCTTACCCCCATCATTCCCAAACTGTAAATGGGAAACTCAGCTCTAGGCACAGTGATGTGATGTGGTGTGGTGTGGTGTAGTAGTAGTTTCTTTGTTGTTCATATTAAGTCTTGCTGTTTTCCAATAAACTCTTGTTTCTGCCAAAACAAATTCTTCATGGTGTTTCCAAAGAAGATATTAGAATTAATTTTAGAATATAAAATAAATTTATTTTTATTTGTACAAATAATTCTCGAAATATCCCAGTCTGAACTTCTACCGACCACTACAACTTCCCAATTGTAAACCTAGTGAACTTTAACTCGACTTAGCATAATCCAAATCGCTTCCCACTCAAATCCTCATCCAACATAAAAGCCTTTTCTCTGAATTTATCGCAGCTCAACATTCGATGACAAAACAATTTTATATTCTGAAAGTCTCTGCATCGCGATATGCGAGACCCGAGGAAGGGTCCATTCATCCACTTACGGTATTCGTTAACTCGATCTGAATACCGACCGTCGCAATCCACGAATCCGGGGAGACACCCCTCTTAAATGCCTTTGGGAGGGTGGAGGCTGCTGAGCCCCGGGGGTGGGGGTGGAGGAAGTGATTAGTATGCAAAAGTGATTAGAACGAGCCGAGTTTTCGACTCGACCTCTCTGTTTCGAATAGAATTCTCAGTGACTGTTTATTGAATTATTGAGGAAAAGAGTGTTCTGAAATTCGAGGTAAGTGAAGTAGGTGAGCACGAGAAACCGAGGCACGTTCGCACATTTGGAATCAAAGGATGTTAAAATCTATCTCCGCTTTTAATAAGTTTAAAGCGGAGAACTTTTAACTGAGTCAAGGGTACGAATTGCTTGAGGTTTTGCTCTGACTTAGCATATTGAATAACTTCCGAAAATTTAATTCATTTATTGGTACATACTATCGTTCCACACTGTCTTTAATTGATTTCTTTAAGTAGTGATTTTTAATAAAAGAAATGTCGCTTACATCTTAAATTGCCTTCGCAATAAAACTGTACTTTATTGGCTTATCAGATCGCTAGATCAGGTTTAATTAATTCAAAAATCTACTAATACTACATCACACCACAGGATACACCACCACATCATTGTGTCTATAGCTGAGTCGCCTCCATATAGTTTGGGAATGATGTGGAGGAGAAATCTGGCTGGGTACTGTGACGCTCTACAGTCATATCAGACCGGGACCTACGATTTAAATTGGATTCCGAACCATTACAAACATCCATGGTATCATCGAGCCTCGAATCCGAAACATGCGGCACCGAGTGCTAGACACTCGGCCAGTAAGAACCCATTTCAAATGTATACAGTATTATCACTATGTGAATGCTAAAACTAGCTATAGTCAAACCTGTTTTTGTGTAGGAAAAATGGACCTCGGGCCAGATGGCCGAGTGACTGCCGCTCGGTGAAACAAACTTTTGGGTTCGAGTCCCGGTGGTGCCATGGGTATTTGTAGTCGTTTGGAATCCACTTTAAGGCATAGGTCACGGTCTCATATGACCGTAGAGCGTAACAGAGCCCAGTGTGACATCTCACCCACATCATTCCAAAACTTTACAGGGGCAACTCATCTCTAGGCATGGTGATGTGATGTGGTATGGTGTGTTGTAGTAGTATCTCTGTGGTTCATATTATATCCTACTTTTTTCCAATAGACATTAGTTTCCGATGACATGAAGTCTTCATAATGTGTCCAAACAGTAATTCCCCCTTAATTTTAGAATACAAGATAAATCAATTTTTTATTTGCATAAATATTTCTCGATCAAGCTCAGTCTGGATTACTAACGATCACTACAATTTCCCAATTTTAAATCTAGTGAACTCTAATGCGACATACACGCTCCAATTCACTTCCCACTCAAATCTTCATTCAACATAAAAAGCCTTTCTCTCTGAATTTAACGCTGCCCTACATTTGATGACAAAACAATTTTATATTCTAAAAGTGTCTGCATCGCGGTATGCGAGACCGGAGGAAGGGTCCGTTAATCCATCTAAGGGATTCGTTAACTCAATTTGAATGCCGACCGTCGCAATCCACGAATCCGGAGGAGACACTCCTCTCAAATGCCTTTAGGAGGGAGGGGGTGATCTGAGAGGGTGGGGGGTAATGGAGAGAACGATCAGTATGCAAAAGTGATTAGAACGAAACGCGCGGGAAAATTCCCCCTCCGTCGCATTTGCATCAAAACCAAAACACACCTCCGCAATCGAGATTTCGACTCGTACTCTCTGTTTTGAATAGAATCTCTCAGTTAACTGTTTATTGAATTATTTTGGAAAAGGAATGTTCAAAAATTCGAGGTAAGTGAATTAGGTGAGCATGAGACACCGAAGCATGTTAGGAATCAAATGGGCATTCGGAATTAAGGAGGTTATAATATATCTCTGCTTTTAATACGTTTAAAATGGAGAATTTTTAACTGAGCTAAATGTGAGATTTGCTTGAGGTTTTTACTCTGACTTAGCATATTTGTGCATTTCTCAGTAAATTTATTTCATTTATCGGTACATTCTTTAGTTTCTTTACTCATTGATTTTCAATACACCATATGTCGACTTTCATTTTAAATCTCCTTGCAAAAAATGAATTTTTGGTATATTAAATCGCTAATTCAGGTTAAATTATTTCAAACCTATACATACCATGTAAGTATATATGTTTCCGATGTTTCATATAAATATAGATTTTGGTACGTATATATTTGATTATATTTTGGATAAGTATATATTTGACTGGGACCTCATGAGCGAGTGGCTAGCACCCTAAAACTCAGTGCCCCAGATTTCGGAGTTTCCCTGCGGTGTCATGGATGTTTGTAGTGGCTCCGAATCCACTTTAAACCGTCGTTCCTGATCTCACATGGCCGTAGAGCGTCTAAAGGCCCAGTCTGACATCTCACCAACATCATTCCCCTAACTATATAGGGGCAACTCAGCTCTAGGAACAGTGATGTGGTGTGGTGTAATAGTAGTAGTTTCTTTGTAGTTCATATAAAATCTTGATATTTTCCAATAATAGTTTTCGATAACACAAATTGTTCATTCAGTTTCCAAGCAATAGTATTCTTTTAATTTTAGACTATAAGATAAATCAATTTTTATTTGCATAAATACTTCTCGGAATAACCCAGTCTGAATTCATACCGATCACAAAAGAATCCGAATTTTAAATCTAATGAACTTTAACTCGGCTTGGAACATCCAAATCGTTTACCACTCAAATCCTCATCCAATATAAAAGACTTCTCTATGAATTTATCGCTGCCAAAACATTCGTTGAAAAAACAATTTTATATTCTGAAAGTGTCTGCATGGCGATATGCGAGACCCGTGGAATAGACCATTCATCCACTTAAGGGATTCGTTAACTCAATTTGAATACCAACCTTCGTCAATTTACAAATCCGGGGGAGGAACTGCTCTTAAATGCCTTTGGGAGGGAGGAAGGGCGATTTGAGGGGGTGGGTGGGGTGGAGCTAGCGATCAGTACGCAAAAGTGATTAGAACGAAACACGCGGGAAAATTCCCCCTCCGTCGCATTTGAATCGAAACGAAAACTGCTGCAGTCGAGATTTCAATTCAGACCTCTCTGTTTCGAATAGTTAACTGTTCTCAGTTAACTGTTTATTGAATTATTCGGGAAAGAAGCGTTCTAGAATTCCAGGTAAGTGAATTAGGTGAGCATGAGACACCCGAAGCAAGTTCGTACATTTGGAATCAAAGGATGTAAAAATATATCTCTGCTTTTAATAAGTTTAAAACGGTTAACTTTAACTGAGTCAAATATGCGATTTGCTTGAGGTTTTACTCTGGCTTAACATATTTATGCATTCATCCATAAATTTTGATTTTATTGATTGGTGCATGCTATCATTCTAAACTGATATTCTTTAGTTTCTTTACATATTGGTTTTCAATAAAATAATGTCAATTTCCATTTTAAATGGCCTTTGCAACAAAGTGAATTTTATTTGTTTATCAGTTCGCTATCTCATATTAAATTATTTTAATTTCATACAGTAGTATTACTATGTGAATTGTCAAAACAGATACAGTCAAACCTGTTTTTGTGAAAATTTGGTTTGGTTTGTCGTTCTATTCTCCTTTTTTGCAAACATTGGGCTAATTGGACCGGAACCTACTGTTTAACGTGATTCCTAACCCTAACACACATTTATACCAAATAACTTGCAAATTTTATTACACTGAAATTTTTAATGACAAATGAAATTGAATAAACTATTTCCGTAATAAATAACAAAAATAATTAAACATTTTTGTAATTATAAGGCGCTTTCCTAATATGTTGTTTCTGAATGGGTTCAACAAATAAGTGAGCAATTTATGGGTTATGAACTTTGCTTCATTCTAACAACTGGCAAAAAACTTAATCGAAAATCGAAATTCGTGAGCAACAAACCTTCATTAAAATTGCATATTTTACCATAGAATAGTTAATAGTATTTTTGCATGACCATCTAAGAAAATATCTCTATTTCATTAATTTTCTGTAAAATCTACATATTAAAGTAATAAATTAAAAGAAAATTACCATCATCTAATTTAATTTTATTGAAGAATATTATATAATATTTTATATTGTTATATTATAAGTATATTATAAAAAGTTTTTTCTACACAAGATTTGCACGTATAAAACTCAAAAAAAGGATAAGGATTCAACATAAAGTTAAAAAAAATTGAAAAGAAGATTCGCCAACTCAATTTTACGATTCTTTGAATGATTTTATTTTTAAAAATAATACAATCATAATATGAAAGGAAAAAAAAAAAGTTTTGAGAAACACATTTATTTCATATATTGGTTTTTTCACCGTATACGTAATTTTTTTTTCTCTCAACCATTAAGTATATCCAGACAGAACAACCATTATATATATGTGTGTGTGTGTGTGTGTGTGTGTGTGTGTGTGTGTGTGTGTGTGTGTGTGTGTGTGTAATAGATAAATGAAAGAAAAAAAATATTGTATAAATAAAATCATTCGCTTGTATGTTCATGTTTTTTTCTTTTTTGGTAATAAAAAACGTATACAGTGCTTAATGTTTTGTACAATGGGAAGAAATTGTTTTTAATATTAATAATTGATATAACAGTTTTCCATAAAATTTATTTCATTTAATAAAACGCATTATATTTCCAATAATATATTATTATTTTCCAATATTAACTTATTCGGAAATGTTTTGAGATATAAATTAGAATTCAATTTCTGTTTTATAAGATAAATCAACAATCTATTTAATCAATATCTTTAAGGCAAATAAAATAAAATAGTATATTATTGTTCAATATTACAATCTAGAGGGGCCTGCATGGCCGAGTGGCTAGCGCTCTGAGCACGGTACCACAGGTTTCGGGTTCGAGTCTCGGCGGTGCCATGTATGTTTGTAGTGGTTCGAATCCACTTTAAACCGTAGGTCCCGGTCTAATAGGATTATAGAGCGTTGGGGGGCATTTTTACTCCGTCCTTGGCTTATCTTCAAGTTACACGCGCCCCTGGGTAATGCAAAGTGAGTAACGTCTGTGCAGCGCTTGCCTTACGGCATTCAAGACCAAGTGTTTAAGTGTTTGCCAGCTGCATTAGAAAAATATTACAATCTAGGAAGTATTTTGAGATATAAAATGAAATTGAATTTTATGTATATCTTAAAATCTTAAAATGCTTAATATTTTACATATTCCTCTAAAAATTAATAGATTGTACTTATCTTGTAAAACAGAAATTGAAATGTATAAGATAAATCAACAATCTATTTAATCAAATTTTCTTTAAGAGGAATAATGTAAAATAGTATATTATTATTGTTCAATATTACAATCTAGGGAAGCATTTTAAGATATACATAAGAATTCAATTTCTTTTTTCTATTCCTACTATTAGTTCACACTAATATATATCTTGTTCAAATTTTCAATCATTTATAAAATACATTTTATTCGTCCACTCAAGTTCAAATGCATTTTTTGAAACTTGCAGTGCATGACACTGGATGTTAATACAGTTTTTTCAAATATTAATTCATTAATTAAATTTAATAAATTAATTTTAGTTTTGTTTTAGATTTAAGTTGCATGTATCTACCAATAGATGGCGCCAGATGTAAGAGGAAAATGAAAACCTTTCTTTTTTCAATTCCTACTATTAGTTCACACTCTCCCTATATATATCTTGTTCAAATTTTCAGTCGTTCCTAAAATACTTTTTATTCATCCACTCAAGTTCAAACACATTTTTAAAATTGTAGTGGATGACACTGGATGTTACTACAATTTTTTTCAAATATTAATGCATTGATTAAATTTTATTAATTAATTTTAGTTTTATATGGGAGAAAAAATGTCTCTTCTATAAGATGTTTAGCAGGATATTAATTCAGAATAAATACTCGTCAGTGGCGAAGCGTGTAGATCGCTGGAAAAAATTTTTTTCATTCTGGCTTCTAGTCGGAGTCAAGGAGGGAACAGAATGGAAAAATGAAACATGTGAATAAATGAGTGAGAGAGATGGAAAGTGTGTATGCGAGAAAGAGAAAGTGTGTGTGAGAGAAAGAGAGAGAATTTTTCTAACTTAAAAAAATGAATGAAAATTATTTATAAAAGGACTTTCTGCAATAGAGTGGAAAAAAATAGAATTGACTATTTTAAAAAAATTTTTATGTTACTTGTTATAAGATAAATCAGCAATCTATTCAATCAAATATCCTTTAAAACAAATAATATAGAATAGTATATTATTGTGAGCAATTTTTCTAAATATAATATTACCATACAAGATAAAAATTTAGCACACACATACAAAATTATCTATTTTTGGTCATGTTTCTTTTTGTTTCGTACACATTTAGTAGCCAGTGAATACTGAAAATCTGGCCAAACCTAACATTTCTGACTCTACGAGCTTTTGGCCACAAGTCAGTAATTCAGGATGACAATTCGCCGGCCTTCTCCGAGTACTTCATGAGGGGGAAGGGCTCATTATTATTCCCCTCTTCAGAGTTAACCACCGGGGCGTGCCTCATTCATAATGCACTCTACTCGCTGATGGCCGTCATCAGGATCAGCAGGATAGTTTCAGTTCTATTCGATGTGGAGCTCTTTGGGTTGATGTTTTGGAAAGTGCTCCATCATCAGTTATAAATACATTTTTCTTATAATATTTACCATAGCTATTTGAGCGAAGTTGTCTTGTTTTTGGATTATGCCCAAAATGGTTTTATTTGGTGGATATTTATTTTAGTATAAAACCATTGCTGTAAATATGAAAACTAAAAATAATTATAATCTTTTAACTTCTTCTTTTCTTCATCGGCGCAGCACCCCATGTTGGACCAAGGCTGCCTGCCTATTCTATCTGAGCTCTTAAGTTGTTTGTTTTGGAATGTGCTACACCATCAGTTATAAATACATTTTTCTTATAATATTTACTCTAGTACAATTTCAGCGAATTTGTCTAGTCTCTGATAATGTCCAAAATGGTTCATTTGGAGGAAATCACTGTTGCAAATATTAAAACTACAATATTTTAACTTCTTCATAATGTGTAACAACCCCATGGTGGGCCAAGACTGTCTGCCTATTGGCAGATTTCGAAACATGAGATGTTTCCGTTTTACGAGGTTTTCTATCCCAACGCTGTAAACTGTAATCGAAATCCACTTTAAAAAGTAGATCTCTGTCTAATATGACTACTGCAACACCACACCACCACATCACTGTGCCTAGAGATGAGTTGCCCTATACAGTTTGGGATTGATGGAGCTGAAATTGAATGGACGCGCAATACTCTGCGTTCATATTAGACAAAGGACCTACTTTTTATAGTGGCTTCCGAACCACTAAAATATCCATGTCCCCACCGGAACTTGAACCCTGTGGCACTGAATTCCAAAGCGCTAGTTACTCGGCCATCAGGCCCACCTTTTAACTTTCTTCAATGGCGCAACATGATCTATGGTGGGCCAAGGCTGTCTGCCTAATGGCAAATTTCGAGCCTGTAGATGTTTTCTTTATGGGGTACGGTTATCAGCCCTATACCTAACAGTCATATTACGGCGGGACCTACTGTTTACATTGGATTCCGAACAACTACAAGAATCCATGGCCCTTCCGGAACACGAATCCAAAAAACTTGTGGCACCGTGCTCCAGAACGCTAGTCACTGGCCATCAGTTCCCGATCTTTTAACTGTAACTTAATTTTTATAAAATATATGGTTTGGTTTGTAGCTCTACTGTCATTTTGTGCACACTTTCGGCGAATTATACCGGGGACCTACAGCGCTTAACGTGGATTCCGGACCACTCACAAACATTCATGCTAACGCCAGGATTTGAACCCGAAGCCTATGGTACCAACGGTCAGAGCTCTAGCCAATTGGCCATCAAGTCGCTATAAAAAAAATGGAGCTACTTTAAGGATAATGCGTTCAGTTATTCGAATAGAGAAAGGGTGGTTTGATAAGTTGGCAATTATGAAGGTCCTACCTTTCCATAGAATGGAAGGAGAATAGGAGAATGTAGACACCCTCACATATCCCCTGAAGATTTTCGTCTCAAATTGTGATATATCATTGGGTGTATTGCAGCAGATTTTCGTTGTGCCTTTGCACATATCTGCCGTTGTAGTTTCGCATAAACTTAGATATAAAATAAACGCGGCTTTCAAATGTACTTATTATGATTTATGGTGACCAAAGATTACAACCAGAAGTAGAAGATGATTCACAGCATATATATTTTACTACTACAGTTTGGAATAAACATTCGTAGGGTAAACATCTCTATGAAATGTTTTTAATTCTGAGTTAAATTAAATTATTTATTTTTAAATCGAGATAGTTTATTTCTAGATCAAGCAACGAATTAAAGTAGTTTTTAAAAACAATGAGAAAAAGAAAAGAAGGTTAACCAGATTCCCACTAGATAGGTGAAACCCTGGTATGAGTTATAAATATTAAAACCTCCACAAATCTCGCTGTTGCTTGTATTAATGTTCTCATTCTCCATGTATCAGATTATTCTTTCAAAACTTTATTATGCTTCGTTACGACAAAAGTTGACTGCAATTAACTACCGACGAAGTTCGAAACATCACTGAGAAAGCAAAACATCGATAATTTTAGTAAATAGAAACTTGATTTATGGGACAAAATACAAAATGATTTTTTTTGCTATTGGTAAACTCAACATTCATTCATATTCAACCTCTTCATTCTACAACGCACTTAAATCAACCATTTGAAAAAAAAAGAATATACATTTTTGATTGTGGATTCGTCCTGACAAATTCGAATTAACGAATTATTATTAAATTATTTAATTAGAATTTAATTAATTAAATTTAATTAAGTTTGTTGAAGCAAAAGCTTCATTTAGTTAGTGTACTACAAATAAACGACAAAAACATGGAAAATTCTCTTTTAATTGAAAGTATTTTCGAAAGTGTCCTATTTTTACACAATCATAGTCGCACACAATCTTTGTCGCTCTACGGTCATTTTTGCACTCTTTGGGCTAAGACCGGGACCTACAGATTAAAAGAGGATTCTGAACGACCAAGAAACATCCATGAAACCACCAGGAATCGAACCTGAAGCCTGTGGTACCAACGGCCAGAGCGCTAGCCAATTTTCCATCAGATCATCGTTGGGAAGAGAATTAAGGGCTTCACTATGCGCTCTGGCCTTTCGTGCTTCAAGTTCCAATCCTAGCGGTGGCATCGAGGTTTGGGAGTGGTTCAGAATCCACATTAAACTGTAGGTCCCGGTCTAATAAGTGCGCATAAAATGACAGTAGAGTGGCAAAATCAAATTGATCATTCTAAAAATCGTATTGGGAAAAAAATCAACCCATATATATAAATATACCTATATCCCTATATATCGTATTTTTATTAGTTTAAGATCAAAGAAATTTATTCTTTGATCTTAAACTAATAAAAATAAACTAAATATAATAAATTATAGTATGACGAGTAATACTACGAATTGCCTTTTAATACATTACCTACATACCTAAATAATACATGTGACAGAAAATTTGCAACGACAATGCATCAAATTATTCTTTCAAAACTGTTTTATTATGTTTCGTTTCGACAAAAGTGGACTGCAATTAACTACTGACGAAGTTTGAAATCTCTCAGACGAAAAGTAAAACTTGGGTAATTTCAGTAAATAGGAAAGTTGGATTTATGGGCGAATTAACGAAATGAATTTTTCTGCTAGCGGGCAAACTCAACATTCATTCATATTCAACCTCATCTTTTAACAAAGCACTTAAAATAACCACTTTCGAACATGAAAAGAACATTTTTGACTGTCAATTCGTCACGACAAATTCGAATTAACATGTAAATTTGTGACTTTTAAAAACCGTTTATTTAGAAGATTCACGATAAGTTTGTTCAAGCAGAAGCTTCATTTAGTTGGTGTACTCCAAATAAAGGAGAAGATATGGAAAATTCTCTTTTTTAACTGAAAGTATTTTCAAAATTGTTAATTTGTATAAACATTATTTAATGCAAAACAAGTTGTCAAAAGTGTTCCAAAACTTTCTAACTACTTTTAAGTTACAAGGAGTTTCTTCTTTCTTTATTATTCTTGCTTAATTATAATACTTCTTTACTAGGTTTCTCCTTTAATATTTGGCGGACTGATGGCCAATTGTCAATTACTCTGACCGTTGGTGCTTCAGGTTCGAATCCTGGCTGTGGCATGGATGTTTGTTAGTAGTTCACAATTCACGTTAAACTGTAGGTTCCAGTCTAACTAGGCTTAAGTGAGCACAAAATATCCGACAAATTAAATCAAATATTACTTGATTATTCTAATGTCGTATTGGAAAAAATCAATCTATAGATATACAAATACACCTATATCCTTATACATCGTATTTTTATTAGTTTAATTTAGTTTGGTTTGGTTTGTCGCTCTATGGTCATCTTGTGCACACGAGGGCTAAACAGACTGGGACCTACAGTTTAAAGCGTTTTCCAAACCCCCTCACAAACATCCATGCTACTGCCAGAATTCGATTCTGAAGCACCACAGCCTAGCCACTTGATCACCAGACTGATTTTATTAGTTTAAGATCAGAGAATAAGTGAGATATGATGAATAATACTGCGTATCACCATTAATACATTGCATATCATAAGCATATCATACATAAATAATATATAATCTGACAGAGAATTTGCAACAACAACGCATCAGATTATTCTGTCAAAACTCTTTTTTATTACGCTTCGTTTTCGACAGAATCGGACTGAAATTAACTACTGAGGAAGTTTGAAACATCTCAGACAAAACTAAAGTAAATAGGAATTCAGTATTTCAGTAAATAGGAAATTTGGATTTATGGGAGAATTAATGAAATGAATTTTTCTGCTAGCGGGGGAACTCAACATTCATTCATATTCAACCTCGTCATTTCACAACGTACTTAAATCAACCACTTCTATACAGAAAAACAATGCACATTTCAAAAAAATTTACATGTTTATTCGAATTTGTCGGGACGAATCTACAGTCAAATTCGAATAAACATGTAAATTTTTTGTGTCAAAAAGACATTTATTTAGAAGATTCACGATAAGTTTAAGCAGAAGCTTCAACTAATTAGTGTGCTATAAATAAACGAGAAAAGATGGAAAGTTCTATCTTTTTATTTAACTTCTGAACTTATTCAAGTTCTGAAAGTGTAATCAAGTTCCCAAGGGTTATTTTGAAGGGTATACAATAATGTTGCACTTTTTAAATAAAATTTTCCAACTACTTTTAAGACAAAGAGTTTGCTTACTTTTAGAAAAATTATTCTATTCTTATTTTTTTTCATTATTCTACTAAAAAAATTTACTTTATGAAAAATTATTTAGAAAAATCGTATTTGGAAAAAGATAAAAATCAATTAATGCTGTAACGTCTTTGCCTATATTACACCTATAACGGCTTCAAGATGAGGGCCACTTTCAGGTTCATGGGAACACTTTAATTTTTATTTACAAGCACTAATATATATATATATATATATATATATATATATACGAATAATATACTCTGGGTTATTATAGAAAGAAATTAAAAATTAAAATAAAATTGGATCACAAGTGCATGATTAATTCACAGGTACAGTTCACTCCAAGGAAGGTCGGTGAGTTCTGGAATCTACGTCGAATCTAATTGTCTGGACGGCGGCAGACTTTAATTATCACACGGTGGGATAAACGAAATCACAAGAGGCTCACTTTCGAAACAGGCGAAGTCTCTAGCCAATTCAGTCACCTCAGAGTAAAAAAAAGCAAATTATATTTTTAGTAGACACGCAGCAAAACTCTCTCCTTCTTCATAAAAAAACTCTTCTTAAGACAATCCGTCAAGAGGGGGTTCAGCTTCCTTACTTCTCATTAGAGCAGACATTTCTCAGCTCAATAAATTGTCGTCTTGATGACGAAACTGACTTTGGCGTTATCAGAAAGGCACGCATATCATCCCAGATGAATAACTAATCGAAAAACAGACTTCTCTCATCAACATCAAGCAACTTTATTTTGTGCAAATATTTTAACTACTTTCAGATGTGGAGGTTTTCGTGGTTCTTAAATCACATAGGAACTCCGTAACAGGTACGCCCGTTGCCCGTTGCCCGTTGCCCAGACTTCTCTCATCAACATCAAGCAACAACACTTAACTCATCTGACGTTTCCTTCCTTTTTATCTGGCTAACTAATAACGTAATATCCTGGATTTCAGTCTGCATAAATCTTGGTGTTATATACCACATGCATTTTGTATGCATCATGTAGATAAATAAACCAATAACCACTACCTATATAATAAAACCGAAAGACTAAAGGATACTACCTATTTATCTTTATCGCATAGAAGCAACTTAATCAAAATGCAACAGTAAAAATAGAAACCACTGGACGCTTCACGTCCAAGGTCAAATAAAGGTCCATGTAGTCAAAAAGAAGATTTATATAATCATAACAAAAGTCTTCGAATAGGCTAGAACAGGGGTCTCGAAACTTTCCAGCCTTAGGGCCATACTGTTGACTCCAGTAAGTACCAAGGGCCAAAACCGTTTTAATTTTTCTGCCATTATCTATAATTTCCAGTTAGTTGTTGTGCTTAAGTTAAATTTTCTGCGTATTATGCTTGTCCTTAAGCTTTGCCTAGCAATTAAATAAAACCGAGTTATCATTCTGTGTTTTTTTCAACTTATTACAGCAACAATAAGCTATTCGCTGTCGCGGGCCGGATGGATGACACTGGCGGGCCGGATTTGACCCGCGGGCCGTAGTTTGGAGACCCCTGGGCTAGAGACTTCGCTTTTTTGTTAAAAAAGCTTTAAAATGTTTTGATTTTATTATACTTACATATATATATATATATATATATATATATATATATATATATATATATATATATATATATATATATATATATATATATATAGTTTTGATTTAAATTTCAGTCGAAATTAAACAATAAAAATAAGTTAGTATACTGAATAATAATTTTGAGATTGTTTTTAAATTAGGATAAAAATCCCATCTTAAATTATTAACCTCTGAATAAAGAAGAGGCACTTATTAAATGAAATAAATATCTTTTTACGAAATATTTCATCTTCTCCTAAGCTTCGAGTGTCACTGGTTTCAATTTTTTCCATTAATTATTCAAATCATGACACTTGAATTTTTTCGTTGGTAACCTTTTAGTGACGTACTAAATTTTGATGGCCGCCATTTGTGGAGCGTTTTCTCTACTATCGAACGAGGACCTTCTCCTCAGGTGGGAACCTTTATTCATTCCCGTGTTCCCGACTTACTTTGGGGCTGAGGTGAGGGATTGCGCGTGATTTCTTTCCACCCGCTCCGAATAGATGGAATCGGGAAGGGTGTTCATTATTCGGTATTCTGGGGAGCGCCGAAAATCCCAATCTTGTTAAAAGTCGCGGCCTCTGAGCATCCAGAAGAAAAGGTTCCTTTGTTGACTGAAGGAACCTTTTGAGGAGGCATAAAAGAACTTTTTTTCCTTGGACTATTTCTTTTTTTTTTTCGGATATATTGAAAAAGATGAGATTTAGATTCTGATTTAATCAATATTCTTGTCGGCAAAGGCGTTGGTCTTATTTTAATAAAATAGATTTCATATAAAACAGAGTTTTTCTTGTGCATGCAGGAGCATTTCAAATAAGTTGTGCTAAATGCACATAAAGTAAATTAGTACTGTGTTTTCTTATATATATATTTCTAATACAGCTGGCAAATACTTAGTCAGTTAGTCTTAATGCCATAAGCAAGGGCTGCACCACTGTTACTCATTTAGCACTATCCAGGGCGCACGTGTCACTTGAAGATATGCTACAAATGCGAGTGGCACTACCGCCACAACGCTTTACGATCCTATGAGACAGGGACCTATTGTTTAAAGTGCAGTCCGAACGACTACAAACATACATGGCACCGCCGAGACTCCGACACCTCTGGTACCGAGAGTTGGAACTCCAGCCACTCGGCCATCAGGTCCCTATATATATATATCCATGATTACTGAGTACATTTCATTATTTTCCTAACTTGCTAGTCAAGAACTTAGGTTTCCATGCCAACGTCAAAACATGAACGTCCTATTAGACAGTTACCTACTGTTTAAAATGAAATGCAAGATTCCGAACCACTACGAGCATCCATGACACTACCGGGACTCGAACACCCAGCGCCATCGCGCTTGTCACTCAACCATCAGACTCAAATAAATTTTCTTAATAAATTGAATGTTAATCTTATGATAAGATTTAGGAATTAAATTATTTTTTTTCTAGTTTGGTGATTTAATTAAACTAAGATTTCGTCATTTTGTGGGCCAAAAAAATGGCAGAATGACAATAACCAACGGTTTTCGAGATTTTCTTTTAAATTAGGATAAAAACTCCATCTTAAATTCTAAACCCTTGAATAAAGAAAAGGCACTTATTAAATGAAAAAAAAAATGCTTCATCTTCTCTTAAGCTTCGAGTGTCACTGGTTTCCATTTTTTTTTTTTTCTATTACTTATTCAAATCATCGCACTTGGGTTTTGGTTGGTAACCTTCTAGTGACGTACTAAACTTTGATGGCCGCCATTTTGTGAGCATTTTCTCCAATAGAACGATGCCTTCTCCTCAGGTGGGAACCTTTATTCATCCTTGTGTTCCGACTTTGGGGGGTGAGGTAAGGGTTGCGCGTGATTTCTTTCCATCCCTTCCAGAATAAGATGGAATCGATGGGTGTTCGTTATTCGGTATTCTAGAGGGCGCCGAAAAATCCTAATCTTGTTAAAAGTCGCGGCCTCTGAGCACCAGAAGAAAAGGTTCCTTTGTTGGCTGAAGGAACCTTTGAGGAGGCATAAAGGGCTTTTTTTCCCGATGTATTGAAAAAGAATGAGATTTAGATTCTAATTTAATGAATATCTCCCGTTGTCAAAAGGTATGGGTCGTATTTTAATAAAATAGATTTTATATAAAACAAGTGGTGGTTTTTTTTTTTGTGTGTATGTGTGTGAAGACCGACTGTGTATGTAAGAGCATTTAAAATATGCTGTAAGCTAAATACAGATAAAGTAAATTAGAGTGCTTTTATTATATATATATATATATATAGGGCCTGAATGGCCGAGTGGCTAGCGCTCGGTACCACAGGTTTTCCGGGTTCGAGTCCCGGCGGTGCCATGGTGGTTTTGTAGTGGTTCGGAATCTACTTTAAAAAGTAGGTCCGGTCTAATAAGATCGTAGAGCGTTGCGGGGGCATTGTTACTCCGTGGCTTATCTTCAAGTTACACGCTCCCCCTGGGTAATGCAATGTGAGTACGTCTGCGCAGCAATTGCCTTAAGGCATCCAACACCAAGGTGTCTGTGTTTGCCAGCTGCATAGTAGAAAAAAAATATATTTATATATTAGTTTGGTCAAAAATTTCCGTCGAAATTTTTTTTTCTTCTAATGCAGCTGGCAAATAGACTGTGATCTTCGCCATAAGGGCTGCACCGATGTTACTCACTTTGCATTACCCAGGGAGCGCGTGTAACTTGAAGATAAGCCACGGTCGCGGAGTAACAATGCCCCCGCAACGCTCTGCGATCCTATTAGGACCGGGACCTACGGTTTAAAGTAAATTCTGAACCACTACAACACCCATGGCAAAGCCGGGATTTGAACCCGATACCTGTGGTACCGAACGCCAGAGCGCGCAGCCATTCGGCTATCCGGCCCCTGACTGAAGGATATTATTTATGAGAATTAAATAAGGAAATTTGTTAATAACACAATAATAATAAGCATCAATTTCAATACGATACCAATTTCAACCAGAACGCGCTGGAAGCCCAAAGAGCTGGAGCAACTATGACCGAAACATTTCAGCTTTTATGCCTTTCTATGGTGTCTAAAGTCATGCCAGCGTACACAAAATAGGGTCACAGCGTCAAATCAAAATAGGGGACGAAAGGAGAAAATGAGTGAAAGAGACCGACGGGTATTGAAGCGGATTGTGATGTTTTAAAAGTGAATAACTGCAGCAAAAGTGACCGCAGTGCCCGCAGAGCACAATCAGCATTTGGATTCACCAGTTGTCAACAATTACAGTTAGGAGGCACCTTCATAAACAGGACATTTACGGCAGAGCACTAATTGCCACGTTACTTGTCATATCTCTTAATGCCCAACGTCGTCTATAGTGAGATGACAGTCTAAAAAAACCTCATCGATTGATAAGTGGAACACATTTATATGGCCAGATGAATCATCTTTCACACTTTTCGCCACATCTGGTTGAGTGCACCATTGGAGGACACCTGCACAAGTCTAAGATCGTGATTTGTCTCTTTCAAACTGTTAAGCATGGAGGTGAATCTGTCATGGAATGGGAAGCCATATCGTGATTTTCTGTTGAGCCAATCGTAACCTTGAATGGAAGGATCACTGGGGAGAAGTATAAAGAAGATTTAGCTGGAGAGGTCTATCCTATGATGTAAAATTTGTTTCAAGCAGAAGATGGAATTTTTCCACGATTATATTGCAGCTATTTATGCAGATGGGCCTATCCAATCATGGTTTGATGGATGAAGGGAAATATCTATCTTTTCCCTCACAGTATCTCGACCTCAATATCATCGAACCGTAATGGTCCATTTTAGAGCACTCAATCCGGAATCTCTCCCGTAATTTTCACAATATTTCCATGAAGAATGATTTGTTATTTCTCTAAACACTATTCTACACTTGTACTATTCGATTCTCAGATGATTCCAAGCTGTATTACATGCCAAAATTGGTCCTACGCCATATTAGTAAAGGATGCTCTATAACTCTAGAGTGTTTTCCATTATTCTGATAAACACCTGTATATATTCTCCGATTTTATTGTAGATTTTATTTCTCCACGCTGCTTGTGTCGTTTCACAGATGTTTTAAACTTCTAGTAATTCTACAGATTTTAAAGTTGTTGTCCATTTTAGTTTAAATGAAAACAAGTTTGTTTTACGATCAGGTTCAACGACGTAGTGGCTTGGTGGACAATTGGCTAGCGCTCTGGCCTTTGGTACCACAGGCTTCAGATTCGAATCCTGGAGGAAGCATGGATGTTTGTGAATGGTTCGGAATCCAAGTTAAACAGTAGGCCCGGTGGTATTTAGTCTAGAGTGTGCACAAAATGACCGTAGAGCGACACACCAAACCAAACCCAGGTGAATCCAAACTTTATAACATGCCAAAGACGATGCCATATTAATAAAGGATTCCTTACAACTCTAGGGTGTTTCCACTATTTTGATAACCACCTGTATACATTTCCTAATTTTATCATAGCTTTGATTTTCTACAATATTTTAAACATCTAGTATTTCTAAAGATTTTAAAAGTGTTTTCGCTTTTAGTTTAAATAAAAAAGTTTGTTTCACGCTCATATTGGAATTATCTACTTGATTATGGTTCATTTATTTTAAATATAAGATTATCTTGAAAAAAATTAAGAATCACTGGGCTGATAATGGAAAAAAAGTCTTTCATTTTTCTAGAAGGCATTCCTATATCCAAAACAAGATTAAGTCCGATGTCCATCGAATCTGTAAACCGTGAACGAGTGGAGAGATAAGCCCATTACTGGAGATCCGCTTACACACAAAAACGCATCTTCGGAGCATCGATTTGCGGAAAGTTTTTAAAAATCGAAATAGAAGAAGGAGCAAAATTGAGAACTTCTCGGAGAAGATGATCGATTTTGAAATCGGCAATGGGCGAGATATTGGGACATCCCTCGAAAGCCATTTGCAGACGTCCTGTGGATATTCCATTTGAGTTGGGAAAGATTCACAAGATGAGTGGCTCTACATAAAGTTTTCATCTTCGAATTACACGTGAAACATTAAGTTAGGAATAGAAATAGACTTATGCAGTTTGGTTAGGTTTGGTTTAATTTTTGTCGCTCCATGGTCATTTTGTGGACGCGAGGCCTAAACAGACCAGAACCTACAGTTTAAAGTTAGACTTATGCAGGGATAGTACCTAAAATTGTTTTTAAAGAAAATATTTGGGACAATTTACTAAAGTAACAAATGACTCAAATTAAATTACTGGTCATAGCTTGAATAATTCATTTTATTAAGTATGAGAAAAATTAACTTAAGCAAAAAATATTTAAATAATCACTCAAGCTTCCTCAAACCCTACTTATAAAAAAAACAGATTTGTAAAAAAAAAAAAAAAAGGGGACAAAGTTGTTTGAAAATTAACTATTTGTAAATTAAACAGAACTAGTAACAGCATTAGATGCCAAAGTTAACCTCTTTTTCTATTGCGCTTTGATAAATTATTTTGATAATTAAAAAACCAGGTTAAATTGAGTGACCGTTAGCAGTTAATACATGAACTACCATCTGCCGTGATGACTGTCATTATGACAATCTTCTTCAACGACATAGCATCCTGAGGGCTAAGTGACTAGAGCTCAGGCCTTGGTACCATAGGTTTCAGGTTCTGCGGTGGCATGGATGTTTGGGAGTGGTTCGAAATCCGTCTTAAGCGATAGGTCCCAGTCTAAATAGCCTAAAGAGCGCACAAAACAACCATACAGCGACATACCAAACCAGGTGATTCCAAGCTTTATTACATGCCAAAGGCGGTCTCACGGCATATTAATAAAGGGATACCTCACAACCTAGGTGATTCCATTATTTTGATAACCACCTGTATACATTCCCTGCTTTCATCATAGCTTTTATTTTCACGATATTTTAAACTTATAGTATTTCTAAAGATTTTAAAGGGGTTTTCCTTTCTTGGTTTAAATAAAAAAATAAGTTCGTTGCATGCTCAGATTTGAATTATCCACTTGATTATGGTCCATTTCTTATAAATATAACTATATCTTGAAAAAATTGAGAATCACTGGGATGATAATGGAAAAAAGTCTTTTGATTTTCTAGAAGGCATTCCCATATCCAAAACAAGATTAAATCCGATGTCCATCGAATCTTTAAACCATGAACGAGGGGGGGATGCCCATTACTCGAGATCCGCTTACACACAAAAACGCATCTTCGAAGCATCGATTTGCGGAAAGTTTTTGAAATCGAAATGGAAGAAGGAGCAAAATTGAGAACTTCTCGGAGAAGATGATCGGATTTTTGAAATGGGCGAGAGATATTAGGACATCCTCGGAAGCCATTTGCAGACGTCCTGTCGATATTCCATTTGGGGGTGTGGAGATACACAGGGAGGATTGGCGAGAATTTTGCTCACATAAAAATTTTCAACTTCGAATTACACGTGAAACATTAAAATTAGGAATGAAAATCGACTTCCACCCCTTTCCTCCTCCTTCAAAAAGACCACATAGGTTCATGGACTTGGCCTAGATGTTGCTGCCGGCCAAGTGGGATAAGAAACAATATATTTTTGCAAATTCATCACGTTCTTATGGTATTCGTAATTTCAATTTCAGTTAGAAAATTTGTAGTGTGCAGATTGGGCAATTCAATTGTAAATGGGGTTTGGTTAGGGTTGATATATTTGAGGCCCAAAGTGGAAAACTTACAGCTTCATTTGCACACTGAAAACCCCGCATGTGCAACGCCGAGGCGTACAATATTTAATACATTTAAAGACAGATAATTATAGATTCGTTGAAGGATTCTCTTTTGAGCCGAAACTCGGCCATGCACAGGGTGCGCAAAAATGGTCGTGTAGAGTCTCGTGTGACCAACTGAATTACCTTGCTCTTCAACGTCATAAGGCTCTCTGCCAGTGTAAGTAAGTACTTGAGACTTGCGAAGCCATAAAATCACAATAATAACATCAATATTCCCTCGTGCTTCCCCAAGATTCCTCAAAAGCAAATAGATTCATCACTATTCATTGCTGCATAAAAATACTAATAAATAAAAATAGAAAAGATTCTGGGAATAGATTTTAAACTAATGGGTGTTTTGTAACAAAAACACTTTCAGATCAGAAAACCACATGTGAGTTAAAAAGTAGCTCATATTCCTATACCTAAAATTCACTATCCGTTTACAGAAGAAAATTATTTTTAACGTTAAACTAATGTTGATGAAAATGATAAAATCAAACGTTGAATAGCCATCAACGACAACGCAGAACACTGAATGGATCAACAATATATGCTAAGGTCCATCTTGTATGATTCTTGGATGTGGGAAGAAGCTCTGCACTAGAATACTTTCTTCATTCAATAAAGCTCCTGAAAGTTTCTTTTATAAACGAAATGAAAACCTTTCAACATTGGCAAAATATTTAATTCGTGTAATATAAACATCAAGCCAGTTTTTCCTGAAAATAAAAAAAAAATGATTTAAAACCTCAATGGTTTCGCGCTGACACCCAATTCATCGTTTGACAAGATCTTAGAATTTGGCGC
>BPLR01010588.1:0-22488 GCA_021605095.1 Caerostris extrusa | reverse complement strand
GTATTGCTATTTTTCTTTTCATTCTTCAATAGGAAAATTATCTTGTGTATCATATAAAAATTAATCAAAAATAAAAAATTGAGACGCATAATTTTTTTATTCTACTATTAGGATCTTTTAAAAAAATTATTAATTTTAAATATTTTCTGTTATCTATATGTATATATGTTTTGTGCGGCTTACTTTCATCTAGTTTGTCAACTTATAGGGAAAGGAAAAAAAGATTTAAATATATATATATATATATCATGTCTGTCTATCTATCTCTCTATATATATGTTGAACAAATACAACCAATAAAGCCATTATCACTTTTTATAAACAAGAAATAACAGCACTGAGCGATAAGTGTTCTTAAAAAAGATATTGATATGTATTTCTGAATTTACGAACGTGATGTGTTCTAACGCAGCTAGCAATACAGCGACACTTCATCTTTATGCCATCAGCAAGGGGCTGCACCGCTGTTGCTCATTTAGCACTATCAAGGAGGCACGGTAGCTTGAAGATATACTACGGACGCGAGTCACACTGCGCCACAACACTCTGCGAGTCTAATACCGCGGGACATACGATTTAAAGAGGATTCCAAACTACTTTAAACATCCATGGCCCGGCCTGGTCTCGAACCCAAAACATGTGGTACCGTGAGCCTGAACGCTATTTACTCGACCATCAGGCCCTGAATTTACGAATTCGTTAACATATATTCAAAATATATATAAATATATATTTAACATAGACGAACATTGTTAATTCGTTCACCTATGATGTGTAAAATTGGCAAGTCGCCAAGTCAAACGAATTCAAACACAATTTAAAAGCGGAAGAAAGGTTAGTTTGGAAAAGGTTTTTAATTGAAAAAAAATAATTTAAATTTTTTATAAATAATATTTTTAAAATGTTTAATTAATTTCAAAAGAAAATTCGATGAAAAAAATTCCACAGTGACTATTAAACATTTATTCTTTCAAATTGCATTCCGCTCCATACATCCTTATGAGTAATCTATTCATGTATGGAGGGAAATGGAACAACTTCTGTTTGTGATGGTGCGGAAATCTGACTTGGCATCGTGATTCTATTACAATCATAGGAGACCGATCTACGACTTAAAGTGGATACCGAGCAAGTACAAAGAACCATGGTACTACTGGGACTCAAACCCGAAACCTGTAACACCAAGTGCAAGACACTCGGCCGATCAGGCCCTCTTTATCTGTTGTATTTTTAAAATATTTAAATAAATTGAGATAAAGCAGCGTCAGTAAGCATACATCTCAAAAAGTACCCAGTCAAGTCAAGTCAAGTCAACATTCTTCTCAAAGTAGTTATGTGTGCGTGGTAGGGAAGAGAGTTTTTCAGATTATGCATTTACGAATGATATTGAAAAAAAGAATAAAAGAAAACTTAATGGAAACGGTCCGATTATTTAAGGTGACTCTGGATCTACTTGATTTTTAGAATAGCGATTGTAGAATTCTATATCATAAACAAATATTTTATGGCATCTACAACTAGTCCCTAATTGTACCGAATTTTTAACTTAAATTCTTTTTATTTTTTAATCTTTTTATTTCTTTTCTTACTTTTTATTTATTTTAAGTATTTTTTTTAAACTTTTTTTTTAGAGTACCATTTTTTAAAATTTTTATAAAACATTTTTAAGCAGTCTATAATTAATTTAAAGGGGCCTAATGACGGAGTGACTGGTGCTCGGTATCACAGGTTTCTGGTTAGAGTCTCGGTGGTGCCAAGGATATTTAGAACTATGTATTATATCATATTCCGAACCACTCACAAATATTAATGCCACCGCCAAGACTTTAACCTGAAACCTGGGTTACCGTGCGCCAGAGCTCTAGCCACTCGGCCATCAGGCTCCATGCGTGTGTGGTAAAGAAGAGTTTTTCAGATTAATGCATTTACGAGTGTCATTGAGAAAGTCAAAAAGGAAAACTTCATGGAAACAGTCCGAGTATTTGAGGTGACACTGGTTTTTTACTTGATTTTTAGAATAGCGATTGTAGTGTATTATACCACCAGCGGGAATTATACGCTTGTTCTTATGAGGCAAAACTTACTGGCGGTATCCTTAGATCATGAATGGGACCGGTATAAAAATAAAACCCTTAATTTTAATTCCATGAAGTAGATGACGAAATCGTTCAATATTCTCCTTTACTTTCCATCCTTCTTGATAATATTTCTTTTAATTGACTAGCGTCGGTGATACCACAGGCTTCAGGTTTGAATCCTGGAGGCGGCATGGGTGTTCGTGTATGGTTCGGTATCCACTTTAAACTGTAGGTCCCGGTCTGTTTAGCCCAAAGTGTGCACAAGGGGACCGTAGAGCGACAAACCAAAAGTAAAAACTAAGTAAAAGTTAAAGCTCGTTCCCACCGAGGCGTGAGGCGGCGACGCGATATGCGGCAGGCATGAAAATTTTTTTTCGCCCCCTTCACAGCGAAACGTCAGAAATAGCATTACGCCCTAGTGAAGTTCCGCTTCGAGTTGAAAGTTGGTCAATTCGAAGCGGTGCATTCAGGGAACGTGGTGAGGGTAGTGATGGGTCAACGATTCACGCTTCAACGCCTCACGCCTCGGTGGGAACGGGCCTTTACTTTTCATCCCAGCATCTCTCTGTTCCTCACAAAACAACTGCCGTTACACTCGGAGAAGAACGGGGATGAGCTCCCTTCCTCCAAAAACAACCAAAGGCTCCAGAAATAATGAAGGCGCTATTTCTTGAGAGCTCTAATTGGGCGCATCCTCATTCCAACATCCCATTCCCGGCAAAGAAAACAGATCCACCCCCGCGCAATAATAATAACCCTTTTCCACCCAATTACGGGGTTAAAACTAATATCTCCTCAGGTAAGAGTTGTGAATTTCATTAGATTATTTTAATTTAGGGTGCGTAATGAGCAAAGGGGTGCCCGTTCTTTTTCGAGGATCGCTAATCAGGCGAGAATTATAAAAGATTTAATAAGTTCCGATCGATTCTTCTTTTGTGCAGAAAGGAGTGTTTCGAATTTTCCCACCACTCCGTTCGTCTGTGTTTGAGGAAGAGAAACAAAACAAATCGAACATTTTAAAGAGGAATCACTTCCATTAATTCTCTCGTTAATTGAAATAGCATTGCAAATTGAAATCGAGACAATTTATATTCTTGCAATGAGATTAGAACAGGTGTTGATTCGGGTATGGAATTCTTAATCAACAGTCCCAATATACTTATTATTAGTTTGCAAACAAGAAATGACTGCTCTGAGCAATAAGTGTTCTTAATAAGATATTGAGGGAGTCTGATGGCCGAGTGACTAGCGCTCTGGCGCTCCGTACCACAGGTTTTGGGTTTGAGCCCCGTAGGTGGCAGGATGTTTGTAGTAGTTGGGAATCCCTTTTAAACCATATATTCCGGTGTAACATGATCGTAGAGAGTTACGGAGGTATTGTCACTTCGTGTCCGTAGTTAATCTTCAAGTTGCACGCACCTCCTGGGTAGTGCTCAGTGAATAACAGCAGTGCAGCGCTTGTCTTATGGCATCAAAGACAACTGTCTAAGTGTTTGCCAGCTGTATTAGAGGATAAAAGTAAGGTATTGATTACTGAATTTACGAATATGTTGTTCTAATTCAGCTGGCAATACAGAGACAGTTAATTTTCATGCCATCAGCAAAGGCTGAACCACTGTCACTCATTGAGCACCCAGGGGGCACGTATAGCTTGAAGACAAGCTACGGACACGAGTAACAACTACCCAGAACTCACGATTTGGTTTGATTTGTCGCTCTACGGTCATCTTGTGCACACGAGGGCTAAACAGACCGGGACCTACAGTTTAAAGTGGATTCCGAACCACTCACGAACATCCCTGCCACCTCCATGATTCGAACCTGGAACCTGTGATATCAAAGACCTTAGCAATAGCCAATGGGCTATCAGGTCGCCCAAATTCACCAATGTAATAACGTATATTCGTAATTAGAATTAAGAATATTTTACCATAAATGAATGGGCCTGAATGACTGAATGTCTAGATTATATGTATATGAATATATAAGAATATCAAGAAAACTCCCACTGAGTAGCCCTGCGAGACATATTGACAGGTGTTATCCCAATCCTCATCGAGTCCCTGTTTTTGAAGGAAGTGATTTTTTGAGGGGTCCTGCACGCTAGAAAAGCACTTGCCCACAATGGAGCCATACCACTACTATTATTTTTCAATTCCCTTCTATTAGCTCACACTCTCCCTATATATATCTTGTTCACATTTTCAATCGTTCATGAAATACTCTTTATTCGTCCACTCAAGTTCAGATACATTTCTTTTGAACTTGCAGTGCATGACACTGTAGCTTGGATGCTAATACAGTTTTTTGAAATATTAATTCGCTATTTAAATTTAATTAATCCATTTTATTTTTTTTTCTAGATTTAAGTTGCCTGTATCTACCCATAGAGGGCGCCATATAAACTTAAAAATGAATGAAAATTATTAATAAAGGACTTTCTGCAATAGAGTGAAAAAAGTAAGAATTGACTTAATTTTTTTATATTACTTGTTTCGTACCAAATTGTGTTTGAATGGAAGAAGGTATGATGAAGCATGAATATTATGTAACATGAATATCTTACGTTAGTATCGATTATATTTTAATAATCATAGCATGGAAATCATGTAGTATGAATATCAGGGTATGGATTATTATGTCATTGAAATCATGTTGTATGGATTATTATGTCATAGTCATTGCATGATACCATATAATGATCATAGTATGAATATATTTTCATGTGAATATTATATAGTATGGATTATCGTATCATGGATATCATGTAGGAGGGATAAGAATGTATTATCATATAATCATAGCATAATATATAATAACCATAGCATGGATATTATATAGTATATATTATATAGTATGGATTATCATATCATAATCATAGCATGAATATCATAAAATAATCATGGTCTGGATTATCATATCATAATCATAGCATGGATATCATAAGATGATCACAGCATGGATATCATAAAATAATCGTAGTATGGGTTATCACATCATAATTATAGCATGGATATCATAATAATAGTATGGATATCATATAGTATGGCATTTGCTACATATGTTTAGCCGTGGGACAAGCCTTATGGTACCTTTTCTGAACCAAGGATGCTTGGTTCGCGAATGTTTGATTAAGGAACATAAAATCGAACGTTTCAAAACCAACCTAACGAAAATCGGTTCCCAAGAATTTGCCTTTGGGATGCAGTACGTTTGTTTGCCCTTTACATGCATCAGCAACGAAGAATGCGATGTGTCGTCCTTTTCCTTCAATTCCATTCGGAGGAAAATTTATTAAAAAAAAAGAAGTATGCCAATAAATTTTAAACACATTACCAATCTGCGGTTCTTTTTCGAGTCCTTCTATTAGCTCACACTCTCTTTATATATACCTTCTTTCAAAATTTCAATCGTTCATAAAACACTTTCCATCAAGTTTCCACATCCACTCAAGTTCAAACACATTTTTTTGAACTTGCAGTGGATGACACTGGATGTTAATACAGTTTTTTCAAATATCAATTCATTCATTAAATTTAATTAATTAATTTTATTTTTGTTTTTAGATTTAAATTGCATATATCTACCAACAGATGGCGCCCGATAAACTTAAAAAAATGAATGGAAATATTGATAAAGGACTTTATGCAATAGAGTGAAAAAAAAAAAGTAGGAATTGACTTAAAAATTTTTTTTTTATGTTTCTTGTTAATCGTTCAATCGTTAATATCCTTTATTTTTTATATGATATTCTGTTACAGTTAAATATTGTTTGAGCTATAAATTGCAGATATTCAGTCATGCATCTTTATTATTTATACTGCACCATTGGTTTCCCTTTGCTCCAACGTAATAGGGGAAAGATTGCCATTCGTTAATCTTCTCTATTAGTATGTTTTCTATTTTGGAGCCATATGTCATCAGCGGAACTAGATGAAAATCTACTTTTGGTCATGAATGGAAGAGAGACGATCATTTGGAGATAATCTCATAGGATTCTTATTTCAAGAAAATCAAGGAGGAAGAAAGTTGTCAATGCGGGTTGTGCAACCCGATTGTCACTGGTGTGTTTCGATTGAGATACTTGAGGCACACAGGTTGGAGAACACTTAGTTTTATTGACACACATACAAAACCACACACATGTACAATTAGAGACATTCCCTATGTAACGCAGTTAAAGACATCTAATTATTGATTCGTGGAAGGATTCCATTTCTAAGCCGAAAACCCGAAAATCGACTACGCGCAAGGTGCGAGAAATATACTTCCTCTCCGGGTAAGAATCTGTAGGCCAACTGACCATTTCTCTTAACACTACAGAGCGCTCTTGCCAGTGGGTAGTAGGAAGCATGGTTACAGACTATGGTAAAATATGTTAAGTCCCTTTAAGTGAAAGAAAATAACAAAAAATAAATATAAATGATGTCAAATTTATGTTAGATAAATATAATTTTTGCTATTATTAGAAGGGATAATTGAATTAGGATAAAATGTCTGATTTTATTTATTTTTATTGTACAGAAGTATCAAATTTCTGGCATTCTATCTTAGTAATAGGTGTTGTAATTTAATATATTGTTATAGACATGATGTTGTATGGATATTATATAGTATGGATATCATATCACAATAATATATCCACTATGGATATCATGTAGTAGTATGGATATTATATATTATGAATATAATTGTAAAAATAAATTAGCCTAGCTGATAATTCGCATAATAGTCAATTTTCAGATTACTATGCGAATTATCAACTAGGCTAATTTATTTACAATTTTTTATTTTGTAGTTAGGGGGCTGGTTAATAAAAAGTGCAAAAACATCACTTTCTAGGTGCTTTGTTGCCCTTAAACTTATATTCGACTAGATTTGAAATAGTATACATTTTTTTCACACAGGATAACAACCGGGAAATGTTTATAAATGCAGTAACGATTGTTTACTGTTGCCAACACATTACACATTTGCACATCATAATATTGATTACAATTTAAGGCTTGAAATAAAGATAGCATCAAAAAAAAAAAAAATTCCCTATCAAACAGTTCAAAATTCAAATAAAAATATCCATGCAAAGTTGACTGACTCTTCATTCAATGTAACATCTTTGTTTCCCATCCAAAGTACACTTTGTTTAGTAATCGCTCAAACAGTATGCAGTACTTTATTGATAACTCTAGAAAATCACTCAGAAGATAATGAGATTATTGAGACTCTTCTTTGTCTACATGTAAATGCAATGTGAATGACTAATGATAATTTCTGGATTTATAGACATGGATTATCGTATCACGGAAATCATGTTGTATGCATTATCATATCATAGTCATTGCACGATACCATATAATAATCATAGTATGAATATCTTGTCATGTGATTATTATTTAGTAGGGATTATCATATCATAATCATAGCATGGATATTATAAAATAATCATAGTATGAATTATCATAGCATGGACATCATAAGATGATCATAGCATGATATCATAAAATAATCGTAGTATAGATTATCACACTATAATTATAGCATGGATATCATAATAATAGCATGGTATTTGCTACGCATGTTTAGCCGGGGGACAAGCCTTATGGTACCTTTTCTGAACCGAGGATGCCTAGTCATTACATGATACCATATAGTATTGAATTCAATAAAGCACAAAATGTGTCTTAAAATTTCAGAGCTAGTCAATTTTGTTATATATAAAATTATGGGTTTTCTCGAGAGCTGAGATTTTTGTTACCTTGATCAATTTCTTTGTCTTCGACCCCTTCCAACGTTTCTTATTGGTTAAATGTTTTTTAAACTCCTTTCACGAGCTTTTTTTTACATAATATTTATTTAAATTCTTTCACGAACTAATAGTTAAATAATCTAAAATTATTTTAACATAATTTTTGTCTGGCGAAAGCAAAGACATTTTTTTCAAAGTGAAACCGAGCTTTTTCATGAAAAGAAAATCGCCTGGAATTCTATAGGTTCTTCTTATATTTTTTTAGATCACTGTTATGGAGGTGTTGTCACTCCGCGTCCGTAATTTATCTTCAAGCTACACGCATCCCCTAGATAGTTCTAAGTGAGTAACGTCGATGCAGCGCTGGCCTTAAGGTATAACAGACAACTGACTAAGTGTTTAACAGCTGCATTAAAAAAATCGCTTTTATGCGTAATAGATTGCAGTCTAACAAGACTGTAGAGCGTTGGGCGTAGGACTGATAACCTTACTCCGTAAAAAAGAAAAACATCTCATGTTTCGAAATCTGCCAATAGACAGACGACCTTGGTCCACCATGGGGCTGTTGCGCTAATGATGATGCCGATGATGATGTTATGTGTTTTGATCTTACATTAAACTCTAAATATTATGCGTAACCTGTATATAAGCCCTGCAAATTATATTTTATATATTTAATTATTACATTTTTATATTAAGTTTATTTTAAGAATTTTTCTTTTTCCTGCACAACTCACGCCCATACCCTACTAGTTAGAAAGGAGGGGGTGGAGCATCGGTGGGCCTCAAGTATCCCCACATACAACCCACCGAAGGATGTTGAAGTGAGAACATTACTCTCAGGGAGGACTTTTAGGAGTAACTGTTCCGCAATTGAGCGCAGTACGGGATAAAACCAGAAAATTCTCCACCATTTAGTCTGAGCAGTGATACGAGATACATTTACACACAATCACCATCGCCCTCGACTCTCCACATTTCTGAAAACGATGACTACACCGATGCCGCCAGTGGATTCGAATTTGGGATCTCCTGCACACTAACTGCGTACGTTATCACTGGGTTACAAGTCAGGCCAATTTAAAACTGCTATTTAAGTAAATCAAAATTTTTAATTACAGTTGTATGCATAATCAAGTTTAAAAGACGCATGATGTACCTCCCGTCTATTAAAAGAAGTGACTGAAAGTATGCATTTACAACTAAATCTCCAATTCTATTCAGCAATACTTTATTCTGGTTTGTTAGGGACAAAAAAAATACTAAAAACATGAAAGAATACACATAAGAAAAAAAATACACATTAATAAAGCCAAACTGTTAAAAAAAAACATTTTGAAATGATAAATAATTACAAAAATTTCATATGATTTACAGGAAAATTATTTACAGGAACAGTATTTGGGAAACATCATAGCACTGCCTTTTAAGATAATCGACTTAACATTGTAAAGGGCCAGAGATCGATTAGGAAAGAACTTTTTACAATTGAAAATTATGGATTATTATGAAAATTGTAAAATAAACAAACATTCTAAAATACTTCGCCCCTTTGAACTAGCAGACTATTCAAGCTTGCATCCCATATAAGGTACATGGTTGTATTTGGTCTCAGGTTGCACATGGTTGCAGTTGGACATGTTGATCTCGTCCCGAAGCATGCTGTTTACATAACGTCAACGTTATGTAAGGGAATGTAAGTAAATATATTAAGTTAATAAAAGACTCAGTTTAATATAAAAGGGAATGATTATCACTGTTCTAGAAAAACATGTCTCTCTGCAATTTGCAGGTCGAAAAGGTTCAGTTAATATTGTTAAGAGTCAATTCGGTATCGGGATCAGGATACATATTCCTTAATAAAGTTATTCTCAGCATAGTACAATTAAATATTTTTGGATTTTTATCATTTACTTTGGGTTTTGTAAATTCTTACATGATTCTTGCTGAATTCCTGGACAATTTGTTTCACACATTGCTATTGTATATTTTGTATAAATTTTGTAAATTTTTTTATCATTATATATAGATAACTACTAAATTATTCATACAATAAACATTGAAACTGTATTTTTTACTTCTACTCTTTACATTACATACCGGAAAGTTTTCTAAAACTTTTTACTCCTCCTTTGCTGGGCGGCTTGATGGCTAGCGATCTGGCCTTTGGTATTATCGGCTTCAGGTTCGACTGCTGGCGGTAGCATGGATGTTTGGGAGTGGTTCGGAATCCACTTTAAACCGCAAGTCCCGGTCTAATATGACTGTTGGGCGTAGGGCAGACAATCCTATCCCGTAAAAAGAAAGCAACTACTGCTTCGAAATTTGCCAGTAGGCAGACGTCTTTGGCCCACAATGGTGCTGTTGCGCCAATGAAGAAAAGAAGTGTTATTGTATTTAGCTCGTTTGTAAGGTAACGAACCTTGCTTTTCGAGTTCGAATTGCAGAAACCAACTCGACAGACGACAGTTGGGATGGTGAATGTTTCAAATCTGGTCGCTACTGATGTTTGGTTTGATGTCGTTTTATGGTCATTTTGTGCTCACACTAGGCTAATTAAACCGGGATCTATGGTTTAACGTGGATTCCGAACCACCAGCAAACCTCCATGCCCCCGCCAGGATTCGAGCCTAAGTCTGTGGTACCAAAAGCAGGAGCGTTGGCCAACAGGCCGCATCTACTGAGGGGGTGTTAAACATAATCAGATGTATTTCAAGATTGGAAGTTTTCAAGAATTTCGAGCTGACAGCACAAGTGATCCCCATTTATAAAAAAAAAAAGTTTTTTTTTTTCTCTACTCACTTGAAATTATTATATGAACCAAACAAAATCGAGTTTATTCAAAGAATTTATAACATCAAACACTTGATTAAATAAATAAGCGAATCTGATTTTTTAATCAGAACTTTTGTTTGAACGTTTCGAGGCAAAAATACAAAATAAATATTAACTCTGAGATTATTGATAAGCTTCTGATTTCATTGCATAGCTGTTTTTCAAACGCACTAGCTGCAAACAATTGTATCTTTGTGAGAAATCGCCAGATCTCCAAGTGGAAGTCGGCCATTGTTTGGAGGCTAACAGGATGTGAAAAATCAAACGCCTTGCGTCAAAATTCAAAATTTATCAGTGCCAAAAATAGCTGACAATGCACACCCAGATACATTTTATCGTATTTGTTAAGTGTTGTCAAACCTCGTTATCTTCGCATTGATGCTTATAAAAGGCTAAAATATAAATGCCACTGGACAACATTTATTGTTGAATGAGTTAACATGAAGTACTTGGTATTCGCAGCTTTATTCGTACTCTTCGTAAGTATACTTTTAAATCTTTATTGAAAATAAATAACAAGATAATTAATGTAAACTAAACTTAATATAGATATACATACGCGTTATTTTAGAACGATGTTCTATATTTAACTTAAATGTCAGTGCTTTATTTATCTGGAATTCGATAGTTCGACAATTTTTATAATTGTCAGAGACGTACGCTTTCGGATTTTTCGTATGGATTCGCGCGTTTAATGATCTTGATCCATACAGTAGTAATATAATTTAGCACGTGCCTCTATTCTAAAGGTACAGAAAAGTGGTCTCCCGCCCTTTTCCCACAGGCTTCAAGTTCGAATCCTGACAGTGACATGGATGCTTGTTAATGGTTCGAAATCCACATTAAATCGTTGGCCCCAGTTTAATTAGCCTACAGTATGCACAAAATGACCGCAGAGTGACAAACAAAACCAAGCCAGTCTTTTTCGTACCAGAGTTGGCGCTTCATCGCCGCTTGGCTACTTTTACCTGATCGCATGTATTTAGAAAATGCAAATATTTTAAGAAGTGATTCTGAAAATTTTCTTCTAAAATCATATATTTATTTTATTTTGTGCTTACTAAAGATTTAAAAAAATGTATAATATCGTATGCAAAATATTACAAAAGTTCATATAAAAGAATATTTTATTTTTTATGCATTTTGAGGTTGAATGGAGGGGGAAGAACCTATGAATAGAATATAAATACCAAATATTTAGAAAATTAAATTTCCATTTATTGATAGCAAAACAAAATGAACTCTTTCTTTTGAAAATCGTTGAATGATAGTAGATTTTTCCTTCTTGCTCGCCAGTAGCTTATGCCATTTCTGACCGTGGACAGTGTTGATTATAAAAGCCACGTGAAAAGTATGTTTTCTCTAAGCTGGAAAACCTCGACATTTGCCCACCAAGTCACGACATAGCAGATGAAATATAGAGAACATAGAGAATGTAGAGAAATGAGAGAAAATGTGACATAGTTCGCATTTTCTCTCAAGTTTTATAGTAATAGTCAGTTTAAGTTTCAGTAAAATTTATGTAGAACTCATAAATGTGTGTTTAATTCGTAACCATTTTTTGAAAAATAAGTCTGAATCACGGAAGCAATCAGATATAAGATACTTTTTCAAACGATTAATTATATTTAAAAAAGCGATTAAAAAACGATAAAACCAGTAGTTGTATAAAAAAATAAATAAAACTAATTAAAAAACGATCAAACGATTAATTGTGTAAAAAATTAAACGATTAAAAAACGATCAAACGACTAACTGTATAAAAAATAAACGATTAAAAAAGCTATCAAACGATTAATTGTATAAAAAATAAAACGATTAAAAAGCTATCAAACGATTAATTGTATAAAAATAAAACGATTAAAAAACAAACAAACGATTAATTGTATAAAAAATAAAACGATTAAAAAAACGATAAAACCATTAATTATATAAAAATCAAACAATTAATTGCATAAAAAATAAAACGATTAAAAAAACGATCAAACGATTAATCATATAAAAATAAAACGATTAAATGGTTAATTATATCATGATTAATTAATGAATGTGTTGAATCCACAGTACGGCCGGCTCACATGCAATTTTTTTTTTTTTTTTTTTGATATAGAATACTTTGTCACAACTTGTTTAACTATGATTATGCGTTCATTTTCTTTTCTAACTTTTTTAATCAACACAAGACTATTCAATTCCATGAATGTTAAATGTATGAATGTTAATTTTGTAATGGCTAGAATGACATACATTGATGGATATTGATACCGTTTACACTCGTTCAGAATAGGCGTAAACTTATTCATTAATGAATCATGTTATTTTTATATGATTAACCATTTAATATACGTTTTAACAGTTTTTTTTTATATAATTAATCGTTTGATCGTTTTTTAATCATTTTATTTTTCAGATTATTAATCTTTTAATCATTTTATTTTTTATATAATTAATCGTTTGAACATTTTATTTTTTTTACATGATCAATCGTTTGATCGTTTTTAATCGTTTCCTTTTTCATATTCATCGCTTAATCGTTTTATTTTTATATTATTAATCATTTAATCATTTTATTTTTCATGTTATTAATTCTTTAATTATCTTTTTTTTTATATAACTAATCTTTTGATTGCTTTTAAATCGTTTATTTTTTCATATTATTAAACTTTTAATCGTTTCATTTTTTTATGTAATTAATTGTTTGGTCGATTTTTAATCGTTTTCATTTTCTTATTATTAATACTTTAATTGTTTTTAATCGTTTAATTATTTAATTAAAAATTATTTAATTTATTGTATAGAATGATTTATCTGTGATATCCCCAATAAAACTATATTGAAGTGGGATTACTTTCAATCACTTATAATACTATACGATTACTTATAAAACGATATTGAAGCTTGATTATTGTCGATTACTTTCAATTACTTATAAAACTATAAAATAAATACAAGCTTTAAAATACTTTCGGTTAGTCGATTACTTATAAAACTATATGGAAGCTTGATTACTTTTGATTATTCACCTACTTATATATATATATTATTTTAAAATTTTTGCCATCAAGAAAATGCTGGAAAGACCCAAACAGACAATAATTTGATGGGGGAACTGCAAGGTGTTTGACGTACAAATTCCCAATCAAAATTTCTTCAGTTCCTGTGAGTCACGAGGCGGGGCGTTATCTTGTCGAGGAATCACAATCCATCTTTGAAGTAATCAGGCCTTTTAGTGGGCAAAGACAGTTTTAAATTCTCTAATTGTCCAGTGTAGATGTATGAGGTGATAGTTCGGTTATTCAAAAGCAGTTCAAAATAAACCACCTATTCCACCCAATGTAAAAGTAAAACCTTCTTTGGATGAAAATCTTGGCTTTGCTGTTGGAACGGGTCAACCATTGTCTTTTAGAAAAGTAACATTTGCATTAAAGTATCCACTTTTCATCTCCACTCGTAAAACAAAATTAGCGATAATACAAAAATAAGACATTGATGCTAATAAAATTACTACAGGGTAGGTTACAATAAGGTAATGAAATATTAACAATAGGTAAAGCAGCAGTTGTATAATTACACATGAATGAATTTTTTTAAAAATACGTTGGGTATGTTTCACATTCAATAAAAAATCTCAGTAAACTATATCAAAAATATTAAAAACAAAACGGTCAATCAGAGAAGGGGAAACTAGACTAACGAATGTCTGACTCAAAATATTAAAATGAACTCTTCTTTCTAAGCGTATATTAATAACACATACTATTAATAGGGCGTAAATACATTGATTATTTAATCACGTTATTTTTATTTAATTAATCATTTAATCGTTTTATTTTTCATATTATTTAATCCTTTAATCGTTTTATTTTAATATAATTAATCGTTTGATCGTTTTTAATCGTTTCATTTTTTTATACAACTGATCGTTTTATTTTTCATGTAATTAATCCTTATATAGTATGGTTAAAATTAGAAACATATATTTGGAGACAGATTTAAGAAAAAGAATCTCAAAATAAACAAAATATTTGTGTCAAGATAAAAATAATAGCGAATAACTGATATTTTGAAGTAACGATGATTTCAGTGGAAATGATGTTGAAGAAATCAGTTTCTGAAGGATGTCACACCAGAATGCAGTACAGGCACTTGTTTTTAAGGCATTTCTTGAGTAGGATGTCTTTAGGACGTGAGGGGCCTGATAGCCGAGTGGCTAACGCTCTGGCGCTTGGCACCATAGGTTTCGGGTCCGAAGTCCCGGCCGGGCCAAGGATGTTTGTGAGTGGTTCAAATCCCCAGTAAACTGTAGGTCCCGGTTTGTTTAGCTTAAAGTGCGCACAAGATGACCATAGAGCGACGAACCAAACTTTAGGATGTGGTAATAAGCATGGCGCAGTTTTTGCCATCATATGAAACTGATTTTGGGATATCTTTCGCTCTGATAAACTAGTTATTGATTGTTTAAACTGTTTTAGCATAATCCTTTTTTTCACAAGCATTCCTCGATTCGTTGCAGGTGGTGGAGGTGACGGCCCCTCGCCCCCCACCCCCCTCCAGACCCCCTCGTCCTCCCAAGCCAGGAAGGTGCTCCTCCAGCGAGGACTGCAAGGAAAACGAGTGCTGCGTGGGCGGGAGTCCCAACCACTTCAGAAAGGGCAGGTGCGAGAGGCTGGCCAGAAAGGTAGGGCTTCGAAATTAACGAAAGATAATTCATGCTGCTGATACTTTTCAAGGACTTTTTTCAATTTCTTTTCCAAAGCTAATCGTTTGTTCTTCACCAGCCTCATTTTGAGAACCCTATTCTAAGCATATTTATCTATGCAGGGTCTTTGAACATTATCTATGCAGGTGTTTGAACACTATCTATGCAGGGTTTTAGAACTAATTTAATTCTTTCGAAGCCTAAGTAATCCATTTCAAAGCCAAAAATTTAGAAAAAGAAAAAAAAATTTTGATTAATGTCTTCCCTTTCTTTAAAAGCAATATTATGAAAATGTGTATACATCATGTAGGTAACACACCAATTATTCTCATTTAGTACTATAAAAAGGACTTCTTCCTACATATTTTTTTATTCATAGAGACATGAGTGATTTATTTTGGAACTTAGATTCAAAATTTTCTCAAAAATAAACGTGTTTAAGAAAAGAATCATAATTAATAATTAATAAATCACATGAATTGAAGTAACCACCAAAGAGTGATCATTATATCTATTTTTTAACAAGTTTTGCAAGTTAGTAAAATTGGTAACCTTTTGTTACCAATGATTCTTGAACTGAGTAATCTAATTGAAGTCCTCTTATGCAGGAAGGAGATGCAATTCAGACGAAGCTGTTGACGGAAGATACTCTCGTGGCTGCCCATGCGCACAAGGTCTGGACTGTGTTGCCAGAAAGACAGTTCAAACTCCATGGGTGAGTAGAAATTATTATTATTATTATTATTATTTTTTGATAACGTAAAATACTATGTAATAAAGTTCTTGTAAGTATATTTGGTGAATTGAAAAAGAAAAAAATAATATTACATAAATACTATTTGAAGGGTTCAGTTGATTCATCAGCTATTTATTTTTAACTTTCATCAGAAAGTATTTTTATTAATTTATACCTGTTTCTATCTGAACACATAAAGTCACACACTACTACCATGCTTTTGGAAAAGATAAAAAATGTCATCTTTGCCATTATCATCAGATTCATTAAATTTACCACGAAAATCTTTCGTTAACCTAAAAGAATTTTAGGAAATTTATCCATATAATGCAAAATTGGGCTGTTAATAAAAAATTCTTTTCGCATACAATCAATTAATTAAATATTCCTTAGCTTTTTTATACACACTATTGCTTAGCTTTCATCACACACACACATACAAACACAACCTCCACACTTATTACGACACACATTGATGTGGATCATACATGTCACAATTCAAAGCTAGACAGACAATTTCCCAGCTAGATTCATTGACAAATAAGCTAATAAACTATTGCTTAGCTTTTCACACATTGGTGTATGTCGTAGATTTCTCTTTTTGGAGAATTTCACAGTTAGATTCACTGGCCAAGCTTATAAACTTTAGCTTAGCTTTTACAAGCACATACACACGCAAAGACATTGACATAATATTTTTCTTTTTGGACAATTTTACAGCTAGATCCATTGACTAAGCTCATAACCATTACTTAGCTACGCACATACACACACAAAGGCGTTGATGTTATATTTTCTCTTTTGATAATTTTTAAAGCTAAATCCATTGACAAATAAAAGTGTATAAACCATTTTTATCTTTTACACGCGAGCACGCATACACGCACATACATTTATATGTGTTGTACATATCTCTCTTTAGACAATTTCAAACATAGATCCATTGACCAATCAGAGCTAATAAACTATTGCTTTGCTTTTACACACACGCACATGGATGTCTGTCGTACATTTTTCTCTTTGGACAATTTCAAAACTAGATCCATTGAGTAAACTTATAAACCATAGCTTAGCTTTTACACGTACACGCACACAGATACAAACACATGTGTATCTTTGGACAATTTCGCACCTAGATCCATTGTTGTCCAATAGATTGTTTTTAAATTTTTGTCCTATTTATGTTTCTAAACTTGTTAATTATGGCTTTATTTTGTGTTACAGCTATCAGTTCACAGTATGTTGAGTATCAATTTCTATTTTGTCAATTTATAAGCTTTTGAAAATTTTATGATTACTATCAATACAAATCTAATGAGTGATTGCAAGTAGATAAATTCATTTGAAACTGAAAAGATTGGACGATATATTTATTCATTTTATCTGATACACATAATTACCACAAAATTAACTGTGACTCCATTTCTGTAAAAGTTCCATTCCTGAGTGATTAGACATTAGGTTATTAGATGCTTAGCATTTAAATTATACTTTTGCAATTCATTAATTTTGCTCTTTTGAAATTCGGTATCACATACCTTTATTTATGTATAAAATTATAACAAATTAAAAAAAAAAAAAAAAATAATTTAAAAATGTCATTTACAAAAATACTATGCATCGTAAATAAATAAAAATGGGTTAAAGAATATTTATTTTAATTGAATCTTTTAAAATGCTGAAATGAGTTCAAGACGAAATTAAATTCATTATCTAAAAGCTTCCTAAATCATTCAAAAGATCCTTTAAAGGATTTCAGCTGATATCAAAAAGTGCCAATGTACACAGAAGCATAAATTTACAAAATCATTGAAACTTAAATTGAAAATACACCTGAAAAGAAACATCATCCGACGATATTTATTAAAGCCCTACAGAATAATTTTAAAATTCCCTTTCAGGAATGCGCCAAGACGCATAATGAATGGATATCAAATTAAATACAGTGGCATTAATTGTTAAAATAGGAGATTTTAATTTTCCACGAAAGGATTCTGTAGCTGAAATGGTTCTAAAGTTCATCATTTTTAATGATTAATCCATTAGTAAAAGGAGCATTTCGGTTTGTAGAGCTTTGAATAGGAGACAATAATCTTCCTAAATCACGTGATAATCTCTGTAAGAATCCTCTTTCTGATTCGTATTCAACTAAATTGTTAATTACGTAAACTGGTTTAATTTTAAGAAAATTAACTTCTTCATTAGCTGTTGTCAAAATCAGCTCTCATGAAATCTGGGGTTGTTTAAAAACTTTTTTAAGATACGCAAGAAAGAAAAAGAAAATTAATTAAGAAAAGAGAGAAAATTTTAAGAAAAGAAAATTAAATATTTCGAATTTTCTTTTCTTTTGCTTGTTTGCAATTGTGAATCATAACATTTCTCTTTCAAATCTGTAATTTCTAATGTTACTTTTAAATACATGATCGAAATACAAGCTCGTGAAAGAAATTTAAATAAATATTATGCATAAAAAAGCTCATGAAAGAAATTTAAATAAATATTATGCATAATAAAAAGCTCCTGTAAGAAACTTAATATTATGCATAGAAAAAAAAAACCTCGTGAAAAAATTTAAATAAACCAATAGGAATAGCTCATGAAGGAAATTTAAAAATAAATAAACCAATAAGAATCGCTGAAAGTGGTTAAGGACACAAAAAAAAAAAAAAAAAAAAAAAAAAAAATTTATCAAGAAAACGAAAAACTCCTCTCTCGAAAAATACCCCAATTTTATATGAAATAATCATAGTATTTGAAACATTAATTAATATGATTTATATACAGTCCTATATAATTCCTACTTCTTAACACTTGATTAATCAAACAGATTCTGTTATTGTATTTGAAGAAATTGATTTTGGTGGTTTTCATTTTAAATTTCTTATTTATTTACTTTTCCATGAAATTATAAATAATGTGTCGTCGTTTCATGTCAGGGTGATGAAAGGAAAGTAGGCGAGCGCTGCGTAGATCCCTCCAGAACTACTGTAGAGCCAGACACAGGAAGCGAAGCTCCTGAAACTGAGGAACCAGAAAAAGAACCGGAAGAAGAACCCGAAACTCCTGCAGATGAAGAATAAGAAAATCCAGAAAAGGGAAGAACCGGAACCAGTGACGCAAGAGAATTTAGAATTCAGAATTTTATTCAAAAGTGTATTTCATTAATAAAAAAAAAACGTTTTTTAACCGAATCCTATTAGTAATCAATAAAATAAGTCCTGTTTATGAGTGTTTTTTTCCGTTGAAAACAAGTGTATTTATTCTGTGCACGTAGACGACTGGGAGGAAAACCAGGGGTGGCCAACCCGCGGCCCATCTTGAATATTTTTAAGGCCCGTGAGATGTATCCTACTTTTACAAAACATATTTATTTTAGAATGGCCAATGTAGTGAAAAACGATGCATTGAAAAATACATTATGTGTGCATCTACATAGTCATAAATGAACTGCCGAAATGATGAGAAAAAATTAATTTTGTTAATTTTGTTAAAATAATATTCTTGCAAATATAGGACCGATAATGATTGTTTATTTATAAGTTTACAATTAGGAGTTCGCAGAATAATCAAATTATAGTCTGCGAACTCATGAGGGCGCTCATCGATTTGCAAAAGCTAAGCGAAAGTGTGGAGAAACACATATCGCACTCGTAAAATAAATATTTTTGAATGATTTCATTTTTTTTATTTAGTTTATATTTATATATTTTTTTATGTTTCGTTTTTTTAGTGTTACGTATTTCTTGACACTGTGCGCTTTAGTATCATTATTATTACATGTAAGAATAATAGTAAAAACAAAAATGAGAACTCATTATGTTTCCATTTTTCACTCCCAAAAAATGTCTATGGTGGGTCTAAATCTGATATGAGGATGTATTATTTTATAGGCGGCTCGCGGAATTAGAATGCATTTCAAAGTGGCCCGCAAGGTCATTTGGGTTGCCACCCCCTGGTTTCAACTATAATATAACTGCAAACTTGAAAAACCTTAGTATTGAAACTTTCTCACTGTTCTCTTCATTCTGAATGGAGGGATAGGATAAATCATTCATTGATTTATTTAATCTGTATCACATTCAAATTGAATATTTTAACATCACAAATGGGTAAAGAGTCATTAAAAGATTCGTAAGTGTAAAATACGAACAGACGTCAGTGATTCAGTAAAATCAACACTTTACTCTTTACTTTTACCAAACGACTTAGTTAGAAAAAAAAAAAAAAAAAAAAAAAAAAAAGATCCCCAATATCGAAAAGACTTCCAGCTCCCCCCCACCCCAGACCCCAAAAATATGCATTATTAAATGAATATGTACAAGCATTTTGTTAGAGGCTAAAAAAGATGTGCTTTTCACATACAAGAGGGTTAAAAGGGCCTTTGACAAGAAAAGATTTTACAACAAAATGTTACACAATTATAAATATTAAAAAAAAAAAAAAAAAAAAAAAAAGATTTCATATATTATATAAAAATTTTTTTTTTTTTCGGCGATCAAAATTTTTAGTAATAATTTTTCTGATACGTCAGCGGAAAAAAAAATATATTGCAGATTTGGCGATTCCATTTGGCGCGGAAAAGCGACTTGGCGAAATTTCTTAATAAACTCCATGAAAAATCAACATAAACAGCGTTTTTAAAAATTAGCAATGTCCATTTGTGGATCTTTAGCTTTATACTTAAATAATGGGGCCTGAATGACCGAGTGTTTGGCGCTCGGTGCCACAGATGTCGGGTTCGAGTCCCGGCCGTGGGTGTTTATACTGGTTCGGAATGCACTTTAAGCGGTAGGTCTCTGCCTCATAGGATCGTAGAGCGTCACAGAACCCAATCAGACTTCTCTCACCCCACATCATTCCCCGACTGTAAAGGGCAACTCAGCTCTAGGCACAGTGGTTACCCGTTAATATATTTTTTTTATCTTTTTTTTTTCCTAAATATTAAAAATCACCTCACACAAATACATTTATATTCTAATTATTCTATAAAAGCGAAAACAGTGTTATTGAAATATTAAATTTCCTCAAATATTTATTCATTCAAAAATAAAAATTTCGTCTTTTGCAATACAAAAATAACCGCTAATTCATTTATTTTTAATTATAAAATGTAAATAATGTGACTTATATTACTATAGATATCTTTAAATGTCCATGCATATTAATGGTTAAAGTAATATCTTGCAAAAAAATAGATGCCATTATGCATAAAAAAAATTAATTAAAATAAATAAATAAATAAATAAAACTGAAGTCCTATCACGAATTTAAATTTATCCTATGTGAAACATATTTTGCTGGATGAATACACATGGGAGTCTGACCATTAGGTTTCGTTTATTTATTTAGCGATTTTCGTCCAATGCTCTCCTAAACAAATAAAAGAAGCAATTGCTTAAATATTGAGAAGCACTATCTATTTTCAGACAAAGAAGCGATGGTTATATTAACTTTTATGAACATAAACTGGGGCCTGAATGGCCGAGTGGCTAGTGCTTGGTACAACAGGTTTCGGGTTCGAGTTTCGGCGGTGCCATGGTTGTTTGTAGTGGTTCGGAATCTATTTTAAAAAAGTAGGTCCCGGTCTAATAGGATCATAGAGCGTTGCGGGGGCATTGTTACTCCACGTCCGTGGCTTATCTTCAAGTTACACGCGCCCCCTGGGTCATGCAAAGTGAGTATGTCTTTGCAGCACTTGCCTTAAGGCATCCAAAGACCAAGCTGTCTGTGTTTGCCAGCTGCATTAGAAAGAAAAAATGAACATAAACTGATCCTTAGACACTATTTTGGGGATATTCAAGCACTAATTTGAATTCTAATTTTGAAAACCAAGCAAATCAAGATGAACTACAGAGTACGTGACTTGACATGGCTTAATCGTTGTATTTAGCAACACATATTTCACGTCATTTTTAGAACACACATGAATAAAATCATGTGAAAATACGGGAGCTTATTTCAAATAAAAAAATTTTGAAATGAATGTTTTTCTCGTGTTGGGCGAAGAGAGAGAATCTGTTTTTAAATAATAACTTATAATTCTTACTTATTTTACATTGGATAAGTTCAATATTGAAGAACCTCTAGAAAGGATAATATTGTGTTCACACTTAATACTAAATAAATGGTTTGGTTTGCGGTTTTACGGTCATTTTTGTGCATATGTTGGACTAATGAGACCAGGACCTACAGTCTAACGTGAATTCCGAGCCATTCACAAACATCCATGTCACCGCCAGGATTCGAATCTGAACCCTGTGGTACCAAAGGCCAGAGGGCTAGCTGATTGGCAATCAGACCACAATAAATAAAATAGCGTATTTAACGTTAAAGAAGTAAACATATCATCAATAATTTTTTTTATTATCAACTAGCTATATATTTCATAGGGGGT
>BPLR01010587.1:0-23998 GCA_021605095.1 Caerostris extrusa | reverse complement strand
TAGAGGAAAGAAACTTTTGACCTATAGAGGATGATGACATTAAAGTAAGGGTCATTATGGCTATAAAAAGATGACATTAGAGGAAAGGAACTTTTGGCCTATAGAGGATGGTGACCTTAAAGCAAATGTTCATTATGGCTATAGAAGATGACATTAGAAGAAAAGAAACTTTTGGCTTATAGAGCAGGATGGCATTAAAGTAAAGGGTCATTACAGCTATAGAAAATAACATTAGATTAAAGACACTTTTGGCCTATAGAGGATGATGACATTAAAGTAAAGGGTCATTAGGCCTGTAAAAGATGGCATTGGAGGAAAAAAACTTGACCTATAGAAGATGATGACATTAAAAGTAAAGGGTAATTAGGATTGTAGAAGAGGAGATTAAAGGAAAGAAACTTTTGGCCTATAGAGGATGATGACATTGAAGTAAAGGGTAATTAGGGCTGTAGAAGATGACATTAAAGGAAGGAAACTTTTGGCCTACAGAGGAGGATGATATTGAAGTAAAGGGCCATTAGGCTGCTTAGGATGACATTAGAGGAAAGGGACATTAAGCCTACAGAGGATAAGGACATTAGTGAAATGTATATTAGACCTATAGAAGATTACGACATTATATGAAAAAGAAAATTAATTTACAGAAAATTACTTTGGATCAAAGGGATATTAGAAAATGACATTAGCGTAAATGACAATGACTTTTCTCATCTACTTTACAGCATTTCAAAGGCTATATATCCAATGCATAACATTCTCTGGTTTCAATGTTTCAATTGCAGTAAGAGTTCCATAAAAACATAGATTTCAGGTTTCTAATGTCTAGTTCAATGCATGAGAGTTAATAATGTATTTAGTTGCAACATGCCTGATATAATTGGTATATTATTAAAAACACAAAGTTTTAAAAATATCAAATGCAGGGAACTACTATTTAAATAATATACGGTAGAACCTCTTTAAGACGAACCTCGATAAGTCGAAAACCCCCAAAACTTGAAAAAAGTTTTGTTCGCTTCCTTTCAAGCCCTAAAACCTCCATTATTCGAAATTTCAACCCACTCTATATATCGAAATAATTAGTCCATCCCCACAAGCCATTTTTGGTATATATTTTCCCTCCGTAACTCGGAAAAATTGAACCTCTGTATCTCGAACATTAGCAACGTTTGATTTTACAACCTTTACAACTCGCTCATTTGAAACTAATTACCTCTATAGCTCGAAGAAAAATAAGTTACCGACTTTAAGGATTTGCCGACAATGAACGTCATTGTTTCTTAGAACACAATGTATGATTATACAGTAAATATAATAACCAATTCCATGAAATAGTCTTATTATAATTCTTATTATTGCTATTGATTTCATTGGAACTCTAGCGAAGCAAATCTTTTGTTGTCGTTATCAAAAATATCAAAAGTAGTTTGATTTTACTGGAATACACATCTGTTTTAACAACAGTACACGAATAATATTGTTCAAAAATTAGTGCTGTGACTAAAATTTAAGTTGCAAATAAACATGTTTATAACTCTGTAACTGTAGTCGAAAACTCTATAACTCGAATTATTTACCTCTGTAACTTGAATTTTTCGAAAGTAAGTCGAAAACTCTATAACTCGAATTTATTACCTCTGTAACTTGAATTTTATTTATTTTACCTCTCTAACTCAAAATAAGTCACAAAGATTCTAGACCTCTACAAGTCGAATATTTCCTTACGGAATCCTCTATAAGTCGAAAACTCTAGAACTCAGAATTATTTGGTGTCTCCCTTGAAGTTCGACTTACAGAGGTTCTACTGTATATGCACAGATTCAATTGATGATTAAATAATTCAAATTTATAAGCATTGATAGCAAGCAGATATATCACAATTGTCGCTTAGGTATCCAGTGCAAAAGGCCCTCCAAGCCAGAGTTCGGAGTCATCCAGTGCGACCGAGGGAACCTGATGGTGGGAGACAAGTGCAGGTTCTCTTGCCACAGAGGTTACATGAAGGAAGGCTCGGAGGAGCGACAGTGCCTATCCAGCAAACGATGGTCGGGCACCGAAGTGAAATGCACTCGTAAGCAGCCTTTGCTGTTTCATTTTACTATTATCTCACACTCTCCCTATATATATCTTGTTCAAATTTTCAATAGTACATAGAATGCTTTTTATTCATCCTTTTACGTCTTCCTCTTAAAAAATGTTCCTATTAAATTTTATAATGTTTTTTTTTTTTTTTTTTTCAAATATTGTATAGTTCAAATATTTTAATATTTAAATATTTCAAATATTTAATTTCAATTTTTTCAATTTTCAAATATTTTATAGCTTTTTTTCAAATATTTTATAGTTTTATTTAATATTTTATAGTTTCAAATATTTTAATATTACAGATGTGTTTAATACATCACTTAACTAAATATTTAAAATAAAATTAAATAGTTCAGTTCGAAATATAACAATCCATTAACTAAAAAAATAACATTTAGTAAATGGAATCGGAAAATTTAAAATTAAAATTTTATTAATAATCTTATAGATTCGAGGAGAGGCCTGATGGCCAGTTGGTTGGCCTTTGGTACCCTAGGCTTCAGGTTTGAATTTTTGCTGTGGTATGGATGTTTATGCTTGGTTCGGAATTCACGTTATACAGTAATCCCCGGTCTAATTAGCCTATAGTGTGCAGAAAATTACCATAGATCTGCAAATCAAACTATAGATTCGAAGATTATGAAATGCGCTTCAGAAATATAATAAACGAGGTATCAAATTTACAAGTAGCCTACGAAAACTAAATTTGATGCCCGAATAAATAATCTTCATGCATCAAGGTAAAAAATTATTATTATTTTTTTTTGTAATGCAGCTGGCAAACACTTAGACAGTTGTCGTGGATGCCTTAAGGCAAGCGCTGCACAGACGTTACTCACTTTGCATTACCCAGGGGGCTTGAAAATAAGTCACGGACGCGGAGTAACAATGCCTCCGCAACGCTCTACGATCCTATTAGACCGGGACCTACGGTTTAAAGGGGATTCCGAACCACTACAAGCATCCATGGCCCCGCCGGGACTCGAACCCGAAACCCGTGGTACCGAGCGCCAGAGCGCTAGCCACTCGGCCATTCAGGCCCAAAGTAACAAATTATAATTTCCTCCATTTCTACACTTATTTATTTTTAATTTTCTGCATCTATTATTATCTGTGCAGCTGTCCGGTGTGAATTACCCCCTCAATTGAAGCACGGATCTGTGTACGGCTGCAAAACCAACGAAAGACCCGAATACCAAGAAAGCTGTGTTTTCCGTTGCAACGAGGGTTTCAAACTGGAGGGTCCACAAGTTCTGGTCTGCAAGGAGGACGGTAAATTGATGGACGAACACAACAAAGCAGCACTCAAACCTTCATGCGTAGACGAGACGCCACCGGAGCTGACGTGTCCTCCCCCCGTGGAAGTGGAGGCGGACAAGGGTTCAAAGGGTGCCGTTGTGACCTGGAGAATTCCTCAGCCGACAGATAACAGCGGCTTCGTGCCAAAGTTACTGTCCCAGCCAGCCGACGTTTTTCCCGGGGTCTATCTCGAAATCGGGCACACCTTCGTCAACTACACGGCCGTTGATCACGTTTGCCACAAAAAGTCCTGCAACTTTGAAATCGTGGTGTATGGTAAGGTGTATGGTAAATCGTGTATGGTAAATCGTGTATGGTAAATCGTGTATGGTAAATCGTGTGTATGTGTAAATCGTGGTGTATGGTCTACCATATCCCCATCCAAAAATCCCATACAAACAGTAAACAGCCAGGGCCGGATTTAGATGAAAAGATGCCCTTGGCTATTCCCCTTATAAGGCCCTTTCAGCTCCCATTTTTAAGTTAGTAAATTACATGAGAAATAATAAAATACATCATTACTGTGAAATATCTATCAATATGTTAAATGAAACATGCTGTGATGGGTACTGATTATACAAAATGTGACACAAAAAAAATAGTCGAGAAAAAATAGTCGAAAATTCTCAGCACCCTATATAGTACTTGTAATAATAACTAATCAACTAACATTTACAAAGAAGCAAAATTCAATAATAAAAATCATTGCCCACTAAAATAAAATAGACAATAAAAATTATCGTATTTTCTATCAAATAACTGTACATATGAACTATGCTTTGGTGCAATCTAGCATATACAAAAGAACAGGCCCAATGAGCCGAACACGTTGATCTTAACCAATACCTTTTTAAGTTTGTTTATTAGTCATATGTGTAGAATTTTTCCTTATTTTTGATTCAGTGTTTACTGTTTTTAGAATAGTGTCATTCTAATTTTGCTAACAATTTGAATGTAGGACCCCTATTGATCTTGAGGCCCTAGGCTGAAACCTAGTTAACCTATAGGAAAATCCGGCCCTGTACACAGCACAGCCCATTTAGAAATCTACTTTCGTCAACACTTCGCAGTCGATCTCGCGCCAGCGTGATATGGAATGATGCCTCAATACCCAATCTCACGTTTGTGTGTGGATAAAGCGCCTCGACATTTCTCCTTCCGGTTCAATCGACAAAATATGCTAGATATGTCTGCTGCTATTGGCGTGTAGTAAAGTTTAAAAGCTAACTGTAAGGACTGAATTTATGGCTGTAGTACTTATTGAAAATAATAATCTTGTAATATGAGTTGCAGAGACGATAATAATTCTGTGCCTTTGCGCACTTAAAAACGAAAATTGCAATCTAATTTGTCTCTAACAGATGATAAAGTTGCAAATTTGTTGGCTGATCTTTCGTACAAGTACCCGAGTGATATATATCACAGCGTTGAAGAATTCATTCTTCTCCAAAGTTAGCATTAATAATATCATTTTAACCACTTTATAATAACGCATTTATTTTAAATATTTGTAGGTGATAAGGTTGTAAAATAAGGCCATTTTGTCACCTATTTTCACGCATTTCGCGCCACGGCTCAACGTGGAATTTAGAAATAATTTTACCTCTACTGCCTATCATGCGCTGGCACGTAGTCAAAATATTATCAGGAAAGGCCTAAATATTACTTAGTAATCAGTTTATACCAACTTGTAGTTTCATACACATGATACTGCTTCATTAACACATTTCAATCATATTTCTTACTTTTATAAGAAAGGGGTCATTTTTATAAGTCCTTTCTGGGTAAAACCCATTTCTACGGTGGGGCAATAACTATCAATAATACTGTGCCCAAAAAGTAAGACCAATTCTTTTTTTTTTCAAAACTCTTTATTTATTCTTCCAAATTTATTTCATCGCCTTCAAATTAATCCTCCCAACACAATGCACTTATGCCAGCTTGTTTTTCCGATCCTCAATGCATGCTAAAAAGTCATCGGCACGAATGGCCTTCAAAGCGCTTCTTTTTTTTTACAGCATTTTGAAAGTGGGACTTTAATTATAATTCCGATGTTATAATCTGTGTGTTTCCTACTTTATGTATCCCATTTCATTGTTTGTGCTACTTTATTTAAGCATCTAGATCTCTTTGCTCATTATTTTATAAGAAATACAAACTTTACATTTCAAGTCCAGGATGTACAGGGTGATTACAATTAAAGTCTTTTCAAAATGCTGTAAAAAAAAGAACCACTCGTCACAATGAGTTCAAATTTGAACTGAAGATTCTTGAAGAAGGGGATAACGATATGGCCTCAAAAAAAAGTTCCAACCATTTCTTCCGTCCAATTTTGTATGGCCTTGCCGTGGTGGATGGACTTTCCACTAGCAGTGTCACAATTGTTGAATGACATGGAAGTTATTTTTTCCGTCAAAAAAACGAAATAATCAAGCACATTGAACACTACAGTTGGTTTAATGTGCAACTCATGCCAAATATTTTAATTATCGAAATGTATCTACGATACATTTCGATTCACAATATCACTTTCAGCTGAATTCATTTTCTTTATGCCGCTTACAGCACCACCTATTAATACACTTCGGAATTTTTGATGCCGTACCGTTTCCCCCTTCTTCAAGTATCTTCAGTTCAAATTTGAACTCATTGTGACGAGGGGTTCTTTTTTTACAACATTTGAAAGGAGGACTTTAATTATAATCACCGTGTATATGATACTTCTATGATCTTTCTAAACTTTCTTGAGTAAAACTTTCACATAAAATGTAGTTTCAGTTAATTTCACGGATGGCGCTGATTGATTCGTCTTTCATCTCACAGCAGACAAAAAATTCCATAACATTTTTAGACGGGTACACTTTATAATAATCGATAAGAATTATTAATGTAGCTTGAGTCTAATATCACAGAAAAATAAAAAGCTTTCATTCATTTTCAACATAAATTACATTCTATATGAGGGTAGAGACTGGACCTTAGTCTCTAGGGGGTATGAAGTGGATGGACCCATATCTAAATAAAACTTATATTTCAAACTAGCTGTCTCTCTAATCATGCAACGCATTTATTAAATTAACTGGAACTAGGACACTGAAATAATCAATTAATTTTCTGGTATAATGATTGTTATAAAAGAGGTTAGATTATAAGAACAACTGCTCAGAATTTGAGTGTATAATTCCTGTGTTATAATCTGTGTTTTCCTACTTTAGGTATTCCATTTCATTGTTTGTTTGTTCTACTTTATGTATTCCATTTCACTCTTTGTGCTACTTTATGTATTCCATTTCACTCTTTGTGCTATTTTATTTAAGCATCTAGATCTCTTTGCTCATTATTTTATAAGAAATACAAAGTTTACATTTCAAATATAAGTTGTTTCTGTATGTTGTATGTACATTCTGAAAAGAAACAGCACAAAAAAAAATACTATACAAAAAATTAGGTATGAAACATGTTATTCAGAAAATCCGTAAAACCAAAACAGGAATTAATAAAACTGAAAAGAAATACGTATAAAAACCAAAAGGAATGAATTTTAACCTTCTGAGGATAGTTTTTATCACGGAATACTTATCCACAACATGTTATAAAACCATGCTATTTCTGCTTTTGATCCAAGTCAAAGACATATATAGCAACATATTTCCATAACATGCAGCAGACAGAATAGTGCATTTAGAGTATATAAGGTGAAATAATGAAGAAAAAAAGACTTGCTGATTATCCTGTTTTATAAAGCAAATTTATAATATATTAGTTATAGAATCTCGTATCTGTTATAATAATAAGGGCACTAAACGAGTGATATATACAATAAATTATTGATCGTAATCGGTTAATCAATCACTTAATGGATAAATTTATTGCCTGCAGAAAAACTAATCTGATTAGTAACTGACTGGGATTATTTAATAACTACTTCTATGTATACAAAAAAATAAATAAAGGATTGATTACTTCTACTGAGCAAAATTGCAAATTATAACAGGTGAAAAAAAAATTCCTCTTTAATTCAAGGTCTCGTTTTAGAAACTAATATAAATTATTGTATACTTTTCAAATTACTATGTATACATTTTTGTTTTAGTTGTTTTTTTACTTAAACATCAATGAAAAAAATGGTATAATTTTTTTTTTTTTTTTGCACCATTTGTAATGTGCCTCTCTCTTATGTTTCTTACAACTCCATCTCTATCCATCGTATTTTTTTTTTATCTACTGTCTTGTTACTTACTTTATGATGATTACGTGATGAACACTAAAAATTCTATAACTTCACTAAAAATGCTATAACTCACAAATTAATTGTGCAACAGCTGTCAAATTTATACACTTGTCTTTTGAAGGTTAGGGCTAACTAAAAATCATATTTAATACTAGTAGCGCCATCTATGTGTCAGCCTACGACCTTTTCAGCCCACCTGTGTGGATTCCTGTTATTAGTAACATAGGAAAGTGTAGTGATGGTGTTGAAAATAATGGACTGATTTACTAGTTCTTGCTAAAAACGAGATAGAAAACTTCCCCAGTGTGGAGAATTTATGAAAATTGCTAACTATAAGAAAATATTTTTAAAAATAATGAGTTTGGAGATAACAGTTTAAAAGTATTGGCGTGTTCTCGTCAATAGCACTAACAGCACTCACACATGTTCTCTTACACAAGCGGACTGTATTACACTCACACACTTACACAATAAAAAAGCCAAAGGTTTAAAACTTAACAATCACTTTATTTACACGACAGGCACAGCCACTCGCAGCCATGATGTTCTCTCTTGCACTCTGGCATTACACTGATCAGACTCGCACTTATGCGCTCGCAGGCGCATGTGTACACACACTTTTTCGCCGCTAGGTATCCTTGCGCGTTGGCGCGAACATACCGCCCGGCGTTGACATGTTCACATTCAACTCTTTAAGAATTCAAATATTCACAAAATTCTCAAATTATTCACTTATACACTGAACACACAAAAAATACACAAAAAAAAAATATTTTTCCTAAAAATATTCACACAATAAGCAGATAACAAAAATACACAATATAAAAATTAATTTTCCTCATTAACACTAGGCAAAGGTACGATATTAACTACTGGCCTTTTATATGTGCCATTTTTATCTTTTAAAGTAACCACTCTTGTTACTTTATCTTCACCTGGATGAATTTTGATAATTCTGGCCAAATTCCATTTTAAAGGACAATAATTATCGGGATTTTTAATTAACACCAAATCACCTTCTTTTATATCTGCTTTACCCTTAGACCATTTAGGTCTATTTAACAGCTTATTTAAATACTCCGATGACCACTTTTTCCAAAGATGTTGAGTCATTTTTTGAACCAATTGCCAACGGCTCAATCGATTCATTGGAGTTTCACTAAAATTAGGTTCAGGCAATGTAACTAAAGATGAACCAATTAAAAAATGTGCAGGAGTTAATGCTTCCACATCATTTGGATCACTTGAAAGTGGACAAAGGGGTCTAGAATTAAGAACTGCCTCAATTTGAACAACAAGAGTTAAAAACTCTTCATAGCTTAAAATTGTTTTCCCTACAATACGTTTCAAATGGTATTTAAGAGATTTGACACTAGATTCCCATAGTCCTCCAAAGTGTGGAGTAGTAGGGGATTAAAGAACCACTTAATACCTTCATTAGCCATATAATTCTCAATTTCTTCTGCACTCTTAAACTTAAATAAAGATTTGAGAAACACTTTTAATTCTCTATTGGCACCAACAAAATTTCAACCATTGTCACTATACACTTCTGCAGGCTTACCTCTTCTAGCTATAAATCTTTTAAGGCTTGCTAAAAATGCTGCAGTAGTTAAATCATTTACAATTTCAAAATGTAAGCATTTTGTAGAGAAACATACATATATACACACAAATATCTTTTTTACCTGTTTACTTCGTCCAGTGAAATTTTTGATTTCAAATGGACCACAAAAGTCCACACCTACCCTATTAAAGACACGAGTAGGAGTCACTCTGGCAGCTGGTAGTTGTCCCATAATTTGATTGGAACCTTTTGAATTTATTTTTTTACAAATTATGCAATTAAAAATTATCTTTCGAACAGTATTTCTACCTCTTACAATCCAAAATCTATTTCTTATCAAAGATAGGGTTGTTTCAGCACCTGCATGAAAATATAAAGCATGATAATGATTAATAACAATAAAAGTAAAATTATGTTTAGCAGGAATAATTAGTGGCATTTTTGATTATAGAGTAAGTTAGAGTTCTTGAGTCTTCCACCCACTCTTAATAATCCATCATCATCTAGAAATGGACACAAATTTAACAATTCACTATTGTTCGGGATAGAATTACCCTTCTCCAAGCTTTGAAGTTCTTTTATAAAAGTAGTCCTCTGAATGTTTTTAACAATACATACCAATGATTGTGAAAGTTCACTAGTTGTCAAAGTACCAGAAGTTCGATTTAATGGATTTCTTGTATTGTTGATAAATCTTTTGCACCAGGCGACGATTCTCTTGAGTTTTGTAAATGAAGAACAGTTATGAATAACATCTAAAGGCTCCACAATATGAGTCACGGCACACACTTGATTTGCTGCTGACAGCTTCAGTTCACTCGAAATCATATCCTCGTCCTTTGATGCAAGATCTCCATCCACAAGCCGCACCGGACCTACAGGATACTCGTTGTTCACTAAAAATGGTGGTCCACTCCACCATAACTCATTCTCTTGGAGTTTATCTGCATGTAGACCACGGGAAATGATGTCGGCACTGTTCATTTCAGAAGGCACAAAATTCCAGTCTTTGACATTTGTAAATTGCTGTATTTTTGATACGCGATTAGACACAAATGTTTTTAAGTAACACGGTTCTTTCATTATCCAGGCCAGGATAATTTTCGAATCTGTCCAAAACACGGTTCGAGACACATCAATCTTTTAGAGATGTTTTCACTTTGTGCACTAATTTGGATAGCAGCACGGCAGCACAGAGCTCCAATCGAGGAATTGAAATAGTTTTGATCGGGGCAACTCGAGATTTGCTGGCAATTAGTTTCACAAACACTTTCCCAGAAGCACTGCAAGATTTTAAATAAACTACTGCTCCATAGGCGACTTCACTAGCATCTGAGAAGCCATGAAGTTCGATGCATATCGGTTCACTGATACATATGCATCTTGGAATTTTAATGTTGTTGATAGTTGTTAAAGCTATAAGAAATTCCTGCCATTCCTCAAGTTCTTTTTTAGGCAAATTATCATTCCAGTCCAGTTTGATTAGCCACAGTTTTTGCAAGAAAATTTTTGCCTTTGTCACAATTGGGCCAAGTAAACCCAAAGGATCAAAAATCTTTGCTACGGTTGATAACACTGCACGCTTTGTAAATGAATTACCAAAGTCTACTTTCACTTTGAAGGAAAAACAATCTTTGTTAGGTTGCCATATTATTCCTAATGTTTTTATTTCCTCTGGAGAAAAGGAGTAATCAGCCTCGTCACTCTCCGTCAGAAAATTTCCACTGCTGCACCACTGATGTAACTGCATTCCACCTCTGTTCAGAATTTCTGTTAACTCTTTAGTAAGTCTGAGAGCTTCCGTTACAGTATTTGCGCCGGAAAGGACATCGTCCATATAAAAGTCCTCTGCCAATATAGGTGCCGATACCGGAAAGTTATCTTTCTCATCTATTGCTAATTGCTTAAGTGTGCGCATAGCTAAAAAGGAGCACTAACTGTTCCGTATGTGACAGTTGCGAGTTCGTATTCTTTAACTGGCTCATTAATTCCGTCTTTCCACAAAATACGCTGCAATTTTCTTTGACTGGGGCAAATGTTTATGGTTCTATACATTTTTTTATATCGGCCGAAAACGAATAAATGTGCTTACGAAATCTAACCATAATTGAAAAAAGGTCGTCTTGTATTACCCCTCCGTTATATTGTAAAGAATTAAGCGAATTTCCTTCTGTTGTAAGGGAAGACGCGTTAAACACGACACGAAGTTTTGTTTTTAATTTGTCGGGACGGTATACACCTAAGTGAGGTATATAATAAGTACCCTCAGTTTCTTCACTTTCTTTAATTTGATTCATGTGACCCATTTCTTCATATTCACTTAAAAAATCTTTATATAATAATAAATAGTCAGGATCTTTCACTAATCGCCTCCATAAGGAATCTAACCTTTTTAGCGCAATATCTCTAGATTTTCCCAAACACTTAGGATCTTCTTTAAGGGGCATTTTAACTACATATTTCCCTTCTATATCTCTATAAAAATTATTTTTGTAATGCTCTTCACATATCCGAGTTTCATTATTAGGAGGAATGTCCATTTCTATATTTTCTATTTCCCAGAAAGATTTAACAGTTTTATCTAACTGCTCATAATTATCTCTAATTAATCCACAATGAATATTCTCATTTAAATCACAAGGAACACTCCCGGAAACAACATATCCGAAACACGAATTTTGTAAAACTAAGCCAGATTCAGGGGGATATATTTGTCCTGATCTCAAAAGGCTATAAAAAATCTCTGCGCCTAATAAAATATCAATTCTACCTGGAATGTTAAATTGTGGATCCGCTAACTCAATATTACTTAAATCATACATATTAACTTTTAATATTTTACTAGGAGTTACATTAGTAATTCGGGGAACAACTAAAAATTTCAACTCTCTTTCGTAGCTATTTGAATTATTTTTTAATTTAGCAGTAACTTGATTTTTAATATTTAAAGACGCGTCATTTAATCCCGATACTACTAGATTAGTTTTTTTTTCTTTCTTTAAATTAAGTCTATCAGCACATTCTCTAGTTATAAAACAGGCCATTGAACCTTGATCTAAAAGCGCTCTTACTTCTAATGAATTTTCTGAATTATTATCTAAATAACATTTAGCTGTGCTCAATAGAACTGTTTTGGATCCACTTGACATAAAGCTCGTAGCTGCAAATAATTTATTACTATTTGGAGAAGTGCTTTCACCGGCGGGTATAAACTCTTGAGCTGTGGGGAAAACGGGGTATTGGAACCGATTTCATTACGTTCTTTCTGATACAACTCATCGCGATTCTCTGCGCTTTTGCGCGGGTAGTGTAAACTTTTATGGTGTTTACGTTTACAAAAACAAGATACTTTCGATTTGCAATTAGACACTGAACAATTAATTTGTAAACAATTAAAACACATATGGTTTTGTTTTACAAGCTCAACTCTCTCATTCACTGACATTTTTAAATAATTTGGACAATTAGAAATATGGTGATTTTTAGTACATAAAATACAATTTGAATCTTTTAAGCCCGAAACAAACACTTTTGACACAATTTTAGAATTTCTAAAATTAGTTTTACTTTTTTGTAAGTTACTTGTGCCTTCGTAAATTGACTTTCCACGCGATGCAACATAAATATCGCATTCTTCAGCTAATTTTACTGGGGGAACCAACTATCTGCTTGTCGTATACCTATGTGAGATGCAATTTCTCTATCTAACGTTTGAAATAACTTATCGGAAACTATTAATTGCTTTAATGTGTCAAAATCCGACACTTTTCTTAATTTTAAATAATATTCAAAATTAGTAGTTAACCGCGACGCAAACTGCACATACGATTCATTTAAGCGCTCAGCTTTCTAAAATTATTCTAAGCATGCTTGTGGTGAAGGCTCATACTCTCAACACAACTGACTTAATTGTCTCATAGTTTTTTATATCTTCATCACTTAAATAAGTTATTATATTAGAAGCTTTTTCTCCTAATAAATTTAACAGAATCTCAGCTTTATATATCTCAGGTACTTCTTTAATACTAAATGCGCGTTCTAAAGAATTAAAGAAAAAAACTCCACCCTTCCGGTCGAGTGGGGATTCTGACAGTTAAAGTTCTAACACTTTTTATTACTTGATCAATAGTATCTGGTTTGGCTTCACCTTCACACACTTCTGATTTACTTTCATTTTTAATTTTTGCGAGTTCTAATTCATTTTTAACTCGTTCTAATTTTATTTTTTCCAGATCTATTTGCCGTTGCTCCTCATTTTTACGATTGTCAATAATCGTGTTGGCAATGTCTTTAACCATGTCTGGTCTATTTTTAAACACATCACTTTGTTCAATTGCATCATATAAATCTGAAATTGTTAATTTTTCAGATACTATCAAATTTATTTCTGCGGCAATGAGCCGCAAATCTTCTTTTTTGGCACCTTTAAACATGTTTGCACAAAATATTAAATATATGGATTTCCACTTACTTCTTTTACAAAGCTTTTCACTTGACACAACACTATCCACAGGTTTGAGCCACTCTCCGGCTCTGCTATAAGGATCAAAATGTTCTCGTCAATAGCACTAACAGCACTCACACATGTTCTCTTACACAAGCGGACTGTATCACACTCACACACACAATAAAAAAGCCAAAGGTTTAAAACTTAACAATCACTTTATTTACACGACACAGGCACAGCCACTCGCAGCCGTGATGTTCTCTCTTGCCACTCTGGCGTTACACTGATCAGACTCACACTTATGCGCTCGCAGGCGCATGTGTACACACACTTTTTCGCCGCTAGGGGTTCCTTGCGCGTTGGCGCGAACACAGTCATTTGAGCCTACATGTAATTATCGATTCACATTCATTTGAGCCTAAATGTACTTATCGATTCACAGTCATTTCAACCTAAATGTACTTATCGATTCACGGTTCACTTGAGCCTAATTGTACTTATTGATTCACAGTCATTTGAGCCTAAATTTACTTATCGATTCACAGTCACTTGAACTTAAATGTACTTATCGATTCACAGTCACTTGAGCCTAAATGTACTTATCGATTCACAGTCACTTGAGCCCAAATGTACTTATCGATTCACAGTCATTTGAGCCTAAATCTACTTAGCGATTAACTGTCATGTGAGCCTAAATCTACTTAGCGATTCACTGTCATTTGAGCCTACATGTAATTATCGATTCACATTCATTTGAGCCTAAATGTACTTATCGATTCACAGTCATTTCAACCTAAATGTACTTATCGATTCACGGTTCACTTGAGCCTAATTGTACTTATCGATTCACAGTCATTTGAGCCTAAATTTACTTATCGATTCACAGTCACTTGAGCTTAAATGTACTTATCGATTCACAGTCATTTGAGCCAAAATGTACTTATCGATTCACAGTCACTTGAGCCTAAATGTACTTAAGTAATCATCCTACATATCATTACTAGGATGAATAAGTTCATTTAGGCTCAAATGACTGTGAATCGAGTATGCATAACTGTTAATTTAGAATGTAAGCATATGTCTCTTTTATGCAGATGACGAAGAACCGACGGTTGTAAGTTGTCCATCAAAAGTCGAAGTCAGCTCAGATGACGTGTTGGAACCGGCCTTTTGGAAAGAACCGGTTTTTGAGGATAATTCTGGAAGACCAGTCAGAATAAGACGGGTATTTTTTTAATTTACAATTTATTTTGCATTTTTATGATGAAACCTGTTGTCATTGTTTGATAACCATTTCAATAAATTTCAATTTTTATTTCAAAAATACATTAGAGCGATTCATGCTTCTTATTTTAACGATTTCTTTTCAAGCACTTTTAATAAAGTACAAGAAATAATGATATTTTAATATTTTTTAAGTTTATAAGAGGATGCTTCAGCATAACCCTTTCACTTCATTGTTTACTTTTTTTCAATAGTCTTGTGGCATCGACAACTGGTCCCAATTGTATCGAATTTAAACTTAACTTAAATTCTTTTATTTTTCAATTTTTTTATTTTTTTTCATTTTGTATTTTATTTTTATTTATTTTTAGTATTTTTAACTTTTTTTTAGTACCATGTATTTAATTTAGAAACTTTATCTTGTAATTTTTTATTTACTATCAATAAAGCAGCCAATTAAAATTAAAATCATATTTATGAATTAAGGTGAGGAGGTATTTCCCCCTGTTGGTACTCCGTAATCGGTAGGCCAGTTGCCAGTTTATGATAGCCTACTTATACCATTTGCAATAATAGTTTATGCATTGAAACCTAACCATTATTTTATGAGTTTACTAAAGAGAAATGTAGGGTTTTATATCATAATATAAACAGCTTGCACTTGTGATAATCATAGATAAATATTACTCTTTGTTTTATAATTTATTATTTCAGTAATTCAATCTTTGTTTAATGTTACAGTGTTTTTATGTACCATATAATGTTCTATGATTGTTAATCGGGAAAGAACTCCGTATTTTTTATGTTAGCATGTAAATCACAATGTTAATTCTGCAATTGTCAACACAATATCAGCTGTTAGTGAACATAATCTTGTTAGAGATTCTACATTTCTTTTGAGTTTGTGTGTGTGTGCTTATTTGTAGTTATCATATAAAACGTTATCTAATTAATATTTTATTTCCTTTCATAATAATGAATACTATAAAAGCGAGTTCATTTATTATTAAATTCAACCTTCCTTAGTAATTACATTTTTAAAAATACATTGCTTCTTAACTAATTGTACTAATTGTATGAAATGGTGTCTGATGTCTGAGTGACCGAGTGGTACCCGGTACCACAGGTTATGGGTCCGATTCCCGGTAGTGCCATGGATGTTTGTAGTGCTTCGGAATCCACTTTAAACTGTAGGTCCCAGTACTAATGAAATCGTAGAGCGTTGCGGGGGTAGTATTACTCCGCGTCCGTAGCTTATTTTCAAACTGCACACACCACCCTGAGTGGTGATAAGTGAGTAACGTTTGTGCAGCGCTTGCCTTAAGGCATCTATGACAATTGTCTAAGTGTTTGCCAGCTGCATTAGACGAAAAAAGGAATATCGTAATATAAAAGTTTGCACTTTTGATATCATAGATAAATGATACTCTTTGTTTTATAATTTATTAATTCAATAATTTAATCTTTAATGTTACAGCGTTTTGATGTACAATATAATGCTCTATAATTGTTGATCGGGAAAGAATTCCGTATTTTTTTTATATTCGCATATAAATCGCAATATTAATTCTACGATTCCCAACACAATATCAACGTAACCAATTAGAGATACTACATTTCTTTTGAGCATATGTGTGTGCATTAATAAATACACACACGTATTGAAAATAACATATATTTGTAGTTCTTTTATAAAGGTTATCAAATTAATCTTTTTTTCCCTTTTATAATGATGAATACTATAAAAAGCCTGTTTATTTATTATTGAATTCAACATTCCTTAGTAATTACATTCTCTTTTCAATACATATTGTTTCTTAACTATTTATCTGAACACTTTTTTTGATTTTTTATGTTCAATGAAATAATTTCTGCTTATTGCATACATTTCTTGACTCTTGCCCTAGATTTTCAATAGATTTCGATATTAAGTAAATAAAGATTCTTCATCCAATTGATGTTTCACTTTTTCTTTTCAGACTCACTTACCTGGGGACAAATTCAGTCCTGGACGACACACAGTCACATACGAAGCGTACGATCCATCCAATAATATTGCTACTTGTGTATTTGATGTCATAATGACGCGTAAGTTTACCATTTATTAGCATTTGAAAATTAATTTTTCAATTCCTTCCATATCTTGTTCAAATTTTCAATCGTTCATAAAATACTTTTTATTCATCCACTCAAATTCAAATACATTTTTTTGAACTTGTAGTGGATGACACTGGATGTTATTACAGTTTTTTCAAATATTATTCATTCATTAAATTTAATTAATCAATTTTTAGGTTTTTTTTTAGAAAAGTTTCATATATCTACCAACAGATGGCGCCAGATAAAACTTAAAAAATGAATGAAAATTATTTATAAAGGACTTTCTGCCTTATAGTGAAAAAAAAAGTAGAATTGACTTTAAAAAAAAAAATTATATTACTTGTTTTTAATTTCTTCTATTAGCTCACTTGCTCCCTATATATATCTTGTTCACATTTTCAATCTTTCATAAAATACTTTTTATTCATCCGCTCCCAAATACATTTTTTTTGAACTTGTAGTGGATGACACTTGATTTTAATACAGTTTTTTTTCAAATATTAATTCAGTAATTAAATTTAATTAATTAAGTTTAGTTTTTTTTTAGTTTTTAGTTTTAAGTTTCATATATCTACCAATAGATGGCCAGATAAACTTAAAATTATTTATAAAGGACTTTTCTGCAATAGAGTGAAAAAAAGTAGAAATTGACTTTAAAAAAATATAAATATTTATATTACTTGTTTATTTGAATTTTTGATATAATATCGTAATAATGAATCTATAAAATTTATTAATTTGTAATTATTTCTGCCTTCTTCAATACCACAGATAAATCTCAAAAATGCAGACTGCAAGAATAGAACATTCCTCTTTTTTCAATTCCTTCTATTATCTCACACTCTCCCTCTATATATCTTGTTCAAATTTTCAATCGTTCATAATATACTTTTTCATTCTTCCACTCAAGCTCAAATACATTTTTTTGAACTTGCAGTGGATAACACTGGATGTGAATGCAGTTTTTTCAAATATCAATTCAGTAATGAAATTTAATTAATTAATTTTAGTTTATTTTAGATTTAGGTTGCATGTATATACCAATAGATGGCGCCAGATAAACTTAAAAATGAATGAAAATTGTTTATAAAGGACTTTCTGCAATAGAGTGAAAAAAATTTTTATATTACTTGTTTTTTTTTTTTTTTTTTTATCATTTTTAATATTTTGCTTTTCACATACTTTTAGCAATTGGTTTAGTATGATTTATCTATTTTTTAATTTAAAAAAAACTTACATACTGGGAAATTTTGAAATAGCGTCAAAAATTGAAAATGATTAATCTCTACATAATAGTGTTTCACATAATGAGATTAAATAGTTCATATCAAATTCGTTTCAATGTTATAATAGATTGTTTTATTTCGCTCACATATTTATGGAAATTTATTGAAAATAAGTAATGCTATAATAAGAATGATGAAATACGTTAGAATCAGAATATTAAAAATTAAAAATTGAACAGACTTTTTATAAAAATATTTTAATAAAATATACTGTATTTTTCATTAATATTCTAATATAATGGATTTAAAACGAAATGAAGTAAAGTAACAGAGACACTTATAATAAATTTAAGGAGAAATCATTTTTAAAAATCTAGCAAAATATGATAGCACAGTAAAAATGAAACAAAGACAAAAACAGAGAGTATCATATGAATCATATTTTTTATATAAGTTGTTTATTTGAATTTTTGATATAATATCGTAATAATGAATCTATATAATTTATTATTTTGTAATTATTTCTGCCTTCTTCAATACCACAAAATAAATCTCAAAATGCAGACTGCAAGAATAGAACATTCCTCTTTTCTTAGTTTTGTTCGCTTTTCCCGTCTGGAGAACTTTGCGATTTTCTTCTCTTTCATTCAAATGCAAATGTCACTTTTTCTGACGTCATGTGAGCACAGGTGATAAAATTCTTCCCTTCAATAATATAGAAGACTTAAATAAATATTTCTCAAATAAATTCTTAAAGGCAATGCAAAGTTTGCTTTTAAAAAAAGAATTCTTTTTCTCATTTTTCGAAGAAAAAAAAAAAAATTAAAAAAATATTCTACAATTTTTATGTATTCAAGTTCTTACACATCTACAGTTTTTGACAAGATTTCCTGAAATAAAATGCTTTTATTCCCTACTAAAATGTATAACAATATCATACTGCATAGGTGGAATTTTTTGACGAAACGACTTTGCTTTATAATTTCTTTGTATCTAATTTATTATAAAAACTTCAATAAAAAATGAAAAATAATTATTTAATAATCTATTATTTAAGGCACTACAGGAAGCCTTGATAGGCATGATGGAATCACAGCTGAAAAATTATTATGTCATCGTTGTTTTTCGTTATTTTTATTATTCAATTTGTTGTAAAGGTAAATTTAAATTTAAAAATTATGTCACTAACTACAAGTTTTTTTCAACCATGCATTTACAAAAAAATTGTCTTTTCTTATCCGTGTCTTAAAATTACGCGCTGCTATCAGGGCGGAATTCCTATAGGCTAACTAGGCTTCAGCCTAGGGCCTCAAGATCAAGAGGGGCCTGCATTCAAATTGTTAGCAAAACTAGAATGACACTATTCTGAAAACAGTAAACACTAAAACACTGAATCGAAAATAAGGAGAAATTCTACACATATGAATAGTAAACAAACATAATAAGTAATTTACAAACTAAAAATTGGGAGGTGAAAGGGCCTCATAAGGGGAATAGCCTAGGGCCTCTTTTCATCTAAATTCTGGCCCTGGCTGCTATTAGTCTTTCTTTAAATGCCTAATAGCTATGAAGCACCCAGCTTGTAGCATCCTTTTGGATTTTCTGTACTTCCATCATTCTCCACTTTCCCCTTCATTTCCCACTTTATCATTTTGGCTCTTCCAGTAAAAATAACGTTGAAGATGTATGCAGAACTAACCTGATCACAGATGATTGCTTGAAGTCAATCCTGAAAACACTTAATCTAAAGATGGTCACCCAGAAAGTAAAGGACTATCACACTCCATACTCTGGCAGACCAAACCTCTATCTCAGTCTGAGAAAAGTCTCGTTGCTCCACAGTCTTAAAATATGCACTACTATTAGTCTTTCTTTATGTGCCTAAGGGCACATAACTTTACAAGCCAAGAAGCACCCAGCTTTTAGCGTCTTCTTGGATTTTTTTGTACTTCCATCACTCTCCACTTTCCCCCTTCATTTCCCACTTTATCATTTTGGCTCTTCCAGTAAAAATAACGTTGAAGATGTATGCAGAACTAACCTGATCACAGATGATTGCTTGAAGTCAATCCTGAAAACACTTAATCTAAAGATGGTCACCCAGAAAGTAAAGGACTATCACACTCCATACTCTGGCAGATCAAACCTCTATCTCAGTCTGAGAAAAGTCTCGTTGCTCCACAGTCTTAAAAATATGCACTACTATTAGTCTTTCTTTATGTGCCTAAGGGCACATAACTTAAAGCCAAGAAGCACCCAGCTTTTAGCATCTTCTTGGATTTTTGTACTTCCATCACTCTCCACTTTCTCCTTCGTTTCCCACTTTATCATTTTGGCTCTTCCAGTAAAAACTACATTCATGATGCATGAAGAACTAACGTGATCACAGATGATTTTTGGAAGTCAATCCTGAAATATAATTATCTGAACTGCCACTAATTTCAAAATCTTCTCTTGTTGATTTTGCATTACTGGCAATTATTGCAGAATGACTTGTAGGAAAAAAATCCCGCCAAGTATACAATTTGTAGTGTTATTCGGTTTCTCAATGCTCAAAGTATTTCAGCCTATTGAGATATTTATAGGCAAATCAAAAAATGTTTATAGTGATAATGCAACGAAGTGAGAAAGTGGTATATTATGTTCGAGGGAAGAGGGACAAATTTACATGTGAAGATTGAAGTGGCCGGACATCACTTGCTATGGGCGAGCTTAAGAAAAAGAGCTCAAAAATATTTGGAAACAGACTCTTCACCTTCGACACTTTGATCGAAACTTTCCTGAAACGTTTGAGATTGCACTTAACAAACAAGTAATATGAAAAAAAAAATTGTAAGTCAATTCCTACTTTTTTTTCACTCTATTGCAGAAAGTCCTTTATAAATAATTTTCATTCATTTTTTTAAGTTTATCTGCCAACATCTATTGGTAGATACATGCAACTTAAATCTAAAAAAAAAAAAAAAAATTAATTAATGAATTAATATTTGAAAAAACTGTATTCACATTCAGTGTCATCCACTACAAGTTCAAAAAAAAAAATGTATTTGAACTTGAGTGGATGAATAAAAAAGCATTTTATGAACGATTTAAAATTTGAACAAGATATATATAGGGAGAGTGGGAGCTAATAGAAGGAATTGAAAAATAAATAAATAATACATGGTTACAAATAAAACGTAACGCTTTATTTACTTAACCAAATGAAACCTCGTTACAAATCAATAAAAAATCTATTCTTGTTGGATGCCCAAACTTTTTACAAAAGCCTACAAGACAAATCGGATGGGAGCTGCCCTTCTTTTTCTTACTGAAACGATTGAAGTGTTGACGAACTTTTTAAACCGCATCATAACATGAGATGAGGACCAATGGGATAGTACGTCAATCAATGGGATAGTACGCGCATGCTCTCCTTCGAGATCAGTAAAAACAAGTAATATAAAAAAAAATTTTAAGTCAATTTCTACTTTTTTTCACTATATTGCATAAAGTCCTTTATAAATAATTTATCTGTCACCATCTATTGGTGGCAATGCAACTTAAATTAATTACATGCAACTTAAATCTAAAAAAATTTTAATTAATTAATTAAGTTTAATGAATGAATGAATATTTGAAAAACTGTATTAACATCCAATGTCATCCTCTACAAAAAAAAAATGTATTTGAACTTGAGAGGATGAATAAAAAAGTATTTTATGAACGATTTAAAATTTGAACAAGATATATATAGGGTGAGCTAATAGAAGGAATTGAAAAAAAGCCAAATATGATAAGGGAGCTGATGGTAGTCTTTTGGGACTTTTATTTAAAGATCTATAGTTTATTGAATTCAAGCCATGAAAGGAGACGCTATGAAAAACGAAAGATGCGGATTATTGTCTGCCTGGATCATGTAACTTGATAACGCTCGCCTTCATACAACCGAAGAGCTAAAATAAAAATGAAAACAATTCAAATGAAACATTTTTGAACATCTCCCTTATAATCCCGACTTTGCTTCAAGTGATTTTCATCTTTTTTAGAAAATAAAAGTTTTTTTCGGGGCTGGGGGGGGATATTTCTAAAATGATGAAGAGCTCAAAGAAGCAATAATTTCATGGTTATTGTCTACTATCATTAACGGTAAATGAGTACAACATAGGCATTGAAAACTTCTACCACCGTTAATATATGTGTCACAATATCGATGGTGATTATATTGAAAAATAGTGTAAGGTTTTTTGTTCTGTACATAAAGTTTTGTTTTGATATCTTTTAGTTTACGCCAGTAAAGCCAAAATGTTCTTTACTTTCTGGTTGACCTACTTAATTTCCTATGCTTACAATGCTTAAAGCTTTCATATTCAATGTTATCATTTGGATATTCCCACTAATGAACTGCTTTTGTGTAAGAAAATGTGATATTGCTAAAATAATCAGCAATTGCAGAGTAGGAAAAAAATAAATCCTTTTTGCTAACCCTGAATCCCCTTCCAAAACACAGCCCTGAAAACAGATTCTTAGAATCGTGACTGACAGCTACTCTTTTACAAGATTGGATGCCATGGGTTTATGTACTCTGTGATTGCAGAAGACATTCTTCGGAGAATTTTCATTAGCTCTGCATGGTGAATGCATGGCGTTATATAGAAAATAATTTTCAAGACATCGGAGATTGAGATCCTATATGATTTGATAAACTGAGAATCGTATAATTTGGACGATGAGGATCATAAAAGACATGGAATTGTCTGTACCATGGAAGCCATTCAAGGTATAAAAATAGTGAAGCCCAGGAGAAAACTTGACATAAACCTATAAAACCTCACATGTTGAAAATGCGATTAGTATTATTGTGAACTTGTACATACTAAGCGCGATGTAAAAACAACCGATTTCTTTAAAGTCCGGTTTAGAGAAATATATATATACCATTTTAAAGGAATTAATAAAAGTTATGTAACATAAATTAGCTTTAGTTCATGCTTATTTTTTGTTGTGGTTTTTTAGTACTTCAGTTTAATGTTTTCTCTATAAATAACAATTAAATGATTTCTTCTTAAGTCATGGCTATATATGTTCCTTATACTCTGTAAGGCTGATGGTGCATGGATAGAGCTCTTTGAATATGGGAAAGGAAGTTTCAAAATCCTCTTCATCTTTTGTAAACTGTGTGTGTTTCGATCTGTTGTTATTTTGATTATTTTTATTATTATGTTAGAATTAGCGTCTCTAAATGAAACTCTACAAATACTTTTCAGAATAAATACAATAAATCTCTAAAAGTATAAGATTATCGCGCAAGTCAGTTTGTGGATGTGTGCAAAATGCATTGCAGACAGCTCCCTTCGAATGTTGATTTCACCGTTTGATTATGATCAGTAATAATTGTTAGCAATGTTAAGAAAATTTATAATTCGCCGAATTCAAACAAAAAAATATTAATTGCCTTGAACATAGTTCTGAATTAGTAAATCAAAAGAAAATTTTAAAATAAAAAATGAATAAGTTGAATTTGTTCATTCGTCGTAGCATTTTGATGTTTGGAGTTAACTAAGAATGCACTGGATTTAAAGCTGTGAAAAGCATTTTTGTTTTTTGTTCATGGTTTTGAATTACAATCCTAGGAACTGTTTAAGCAAGTTAGCTTTTTCAATGGGCATAGACCAAAGACAATACTTTCAATAATGAAGGGACAGTAAACTTCGTTCATCCTTCAATTGATACGTAAGCTATTAGCTAATTTAAAAAAAATGTTTTATATTGTTGTTCATGATTTTGAATCACGAAGTCAGAGGAAATGCTCAAGAAATTTTGAATTTCAGTGATTCGAA
>BPLR01010586.1:0-26630 GCA_021605095.1 Caerostris extrusa | reverse complement strand
ATTAACATATGAAGAATTTGAAACCTTTTTAACACAAATAGAGGCTTGTCTTAATTCTAGACCTTTAACAGCAATTTCTAATGATCCAAATGACTTATCAGCGTTAACACCTGGTCACTTCATTATTGGAAGGTCATTGACAAGTATTCTGAGCCAAATTACATTGAGTCAAAAATCTCATATCTTACCATATGGCAACTAATTCAAAAAATGGGACAACAATTTTGGAAACGTTGGCACAAGGAATATCTATGTCGATTGCAACAAAGACCAAAATGGCTTTTACCAACTAAAAATTTTCAAATCAATTATCTATGTCTTATTAAAGATGATAATTTGCCCTAACTAAATGGAATATGGGTAGAATAATACAATTATACCCTGGTCTTAATAATATTGTTAGGGTTGTAACCATCAAAACAGCAGATGGCACATTTAAAAGAAATATCACAAAATTATGTATGTTGCCAGTTTAAATTTTATTAATGTATGTTAATTGTAGCATTGCATTTATTGTAGAATCAGTGTATTTCTGTTCAATATTCATTCAACTCTGTTGACTTCATTTATGTATATTAGTATGTAATGTAACACTTTTATTTCATTTATTGTTGAAATGTTATTTCAAGGTGGGCGGGATGTTCAGACCGTAACCGTATTTACATTCCTTATGTAATATTTCGTTCTCCGTAAGAGGGCGCTCTTTTGTTTGTCAAGTGTTTTCGTCATGTATCGTTTCTTAGTTGTGTAATAAATTTCTTACAAGAACGTTGTACCTCTCTCCTTTTCATCCTCACCGCTTATGTTAACAATTATTTTTTACTTTTTAGTTTCATTCACTCTAAAAGCGTGTTTTTAAACTATTCATTTATTTTTTACTTTGATTAACTCTAAAAGCATGATTTTTAGTGTTTTAAACTATAATATTTATATGAGATCCCGGTACGGAGGAGTGGAACTATAGTTCTTACAATAATGTAATTGTGAGTAAAACAAAGGCTAAATGCGAATAGTCCGTTGTGCCACTGTCCACGTAGGTTTGAATGTCTTTACTGAATACTTCTATTCTAAATGGGTTAAATTGCTCTTCATAAGTTAAAATAAAATCTCTAATCCTGGAGATCCTAATCATGATGAGATAATAAACTTATCAAACTTTTTAGTGTCGTCGGTCCTTGATAAGTCTACAACTTTTAAATTAAATCTGATTGCTTAAAGTAGGGCAAAATCGAGCCCAAAGAGTCAGTTACAAACAAACAAACATACAGGTGAAACTAATATAAAAGCGTATTCAAAAGAATCAACTGTTTTCTTTCTGAAAGAGGCCTGTAAATGTTTCTTTGCAGCTTAAATAGTGTATATGAGGAGAAACAGATATCCAGGGAAAGTCAGTTACATACATACAAACATACATACAAACAAACATACAGGCGAAACTAATAAAAGCATATTAATAATAAAAAGGCAAAAATAGGGACAGTTAATTCCTTACCTGCAGTCAGGGCCGGATTTAGATGAAAAGAGGCCCTAGGCTATTCCACTTGTCAGGCCCTCCCAATTTTAAGTTTGTAAATTACATGAGAGATAATAAAATACATCATTACTGTGATATATATATATATCAATATGCTAAATGAAACATGTTGTGATGGGTACTAATCTTTATAAAAAATGTATCACGGATAATAAATAAAAAAAATAACAAAAATCTTTGACTACAAAAAATAAAATATGCAATAAAAATGATCCTATTTTCTATCCAATTAATTTAAATATATTTAATACATTGAAGATTCAATTCAGATAAATTTATTTCATAATAATTCGCATTTAAAGTTTAAAGTATGAATTTTAAGTTTTAAACTGAACCAAAAATGAACTTTATTCAAACAAAATCAGATCACAAAAAAGAAAATATTAAATTTCATGTTCATTGTTATTTTATTTAATTAATTAATTAAATCCAAGTATACATTTAAAACGAAATAGTGGATTAGAAGAATTTATTTTCTAAACTTTTTTTCTAATGCAGCGGAAAAACACTTAGACAGCTTGGTCTTGGATGCCTTAAGGCAAGCGCTGCACAGACGTTACTCACTTTGCATTACCCAGGGGAGCGTGTAACTTGAAGATAAGCCACGGACGCGGAGTAACAATGCCCCCGCAAAGCTCTACGATCCTATTAGACCGGGACCTACGGTTTAAAGTGGATTCGAACCACTACAAACATCCATTGCACCACCGGGACTCGAACCCGAAACCTGTGGTACCGAGCGCCAGAGCGCTAGCCACTCGGCCATTCAGGTCCCATTTTTCTGAAGGTTTCATTTGCGATTTGACAATTTTCACAATGTAGTTAGCCTATAGAGCCATGCCTACAGTGTTCCAAATGAATAAAAATTTTAAAATATGCGCTAATTACGCAAATAAAATGAAGCAGAGTGCTGTAAAATAAAACGAATTCATTGAAAGGAGAGAATTTTAAGAAAAGTTAACGCCTTTCGCACACTGCTTGATTTCAACAGATTCTCATTGAAGGAGGAAAGAGAGGGAGGGTTCCGATGAATCGAACTACTGGCAACTGGCGTACCGATTACGGAGTACCAACAGGGGGAAGTACCCCTTAAACCTCCTCGTCTTAATTGATAGATGTGATTTTAATTTTAATTGGCTGCTTTAAAAGGTCAGTAAATAAACAAAAGATAAAGTTTCTAAAAATTCAAATTAAAGTGGTACTAAAAAAAAAATTAGGTACTTACGTATTAACGCTACCTTGGCTACAAATTTGGCGGTTTTTAAGTGTCGCCAATCTAACAGCTACAGATTTGGCGGTTTTAACTGGCGCCAATCTAACAGCTACAGATTTGGCGGTTTTAAGTGACGTCAATCTAACAGCTACAGATTTGCTGATTTTTGACGCCATTTTTAGTGCTACGAAAATGCGTATTTGAGATTTGCCAGAAACAGAACAACGTGCAATTTTATTTTTCAGGAGCGAAATATTTTACCAAAAAAAAACGAAAATGTCCCAATTCCCATGACATGAAACTTTGGAAATGCAATTTCAGTCAGTGTGCTTATCATGTGGAACTGGTTTGAGGGAAGCAGAATTTTTAAAACCGCCAAATCTGTAGCTGCGGTTGGAGTTCAAAAGATAACTGCGTGCGCGTGCGAACAACAAGATTGCTCTTTATTGCGCAACTGTAGCCAAGGTAGCGTTAATACGTAAGTGCCAAAAATTAAAAATACTAATGATATAAAAGTAAAATACAAAATAAAAGAAGTTAAAAGTTAAGTTTTAAATTCGGTACAATTAGGGACCCGTTGTCGATCCCATATTACAATTGAAAACGTAAACATAAAAGTATACAGTACACGAAAGGGTTATGCTGAACGGTGAGAGCCAATGGAATGACCTGAAAAGCAAATGTAAATATCCCCCAAAAAAAAAGGCCTATCTCAGAACCGAAGTTCTTTTTATTATTTTTATAATTTTTATAAGCATTTTTATTATTATAAGCGGACGGAGATCACAAAAGAAAATTTTTATTGGCGGCTCTACGGTCAATTTATGCATACATTAGGCTAATTAGACCGGAACCTACAGCAAAGGTGACTCCCAAACATCCACACCTCCTTCCAGAATTCGAACGTGAAGCCTCTGGTACCACCAGAGGCTTCCAATTGGACCAATTCTGGCCAATTGGACATCAGGCCGCTTTCTATTGGCGGAGAATTTCCGTGTGACGTCAGCATGTATCTAGTATTGGGCGGATGCCTTTTCATTATGAGTAGCGATTTCGGCAACGGCGTTTTCGCATCCCCCTGACCACTTTCAATTTTGAACACATTCACTGAATTCTGTAATAATTTTCAGACTTCTTTCACGAACTATTTTTATGCATAATGCTTATTTATATAGAAAGCGTGTACCCATTAGTTTTTGCACAAAAAGAAAAAAAGTTTGTAAATAGGTCATTCATTAGACATTCAATTGAATTTCAGAACTTTTTAATTCAGCAAAACATGTAATTAAAATAAAACTTAAAAACAAAATAATTGAGTGATTATCAAATAATTTTGTAACAAAAATTAATTCAGAATTTTTAAAAGATCGTCTGGTAACAGCCAAGACGATTTCATTTCAAAAGGAAATTCTATAGTTTTTCAAACATTTTTTTATTTTTTGGTGTGTTTTCTTACATTTTATGCTACAATCTGTAGTCGCAAATATTTAAATATTTTCCACGATTAAAAACACAGATTGAAACTCACTTTGAATGCCGTGGCTAAGCGGTATCATTTAGAACCTTCTCGGAGAAAATTTTCATTCTTAATCGCAGCAATAATTTTTTTTCTAAAACATTTTCCATTTTAAAATTACGATCCGCAGTTTTCCGAACAAACTAATGAATTGCTTTAAAACGAGAACAATTTTATTTCAATTAGAATTTATTCTTGACACACGATTTTATTTCGCTGCCAAGCCTTTTTGAAAGTCGCAAAAAAAAAAAAAAAAAAAAAAAAAAAAGAAATAACGAACTATAAATATGATAATAATAATATTATAATATAAATAATATATATATAAATATATATATAAAATAATATACAATATATAAATAATATAATATATATAATGTTTAAAAAAAAAAAGTAAACGCGGGAAAAAAAAAAAAAAAAAAAAAAAAAATAACGAACTATAAATGTTTTTTTTTTTTCAAAATTGCGAACGATATTTTAATCGCGTTGTTTTTAATCTGGATGCCAGATTCTTATTAAAATAATCTCATTACTTTTTGATAAAATCCACTTTAAATAATTGGGGCGTGAATGGCCGAGTGGCTAGCTCTCTGGCGCTCGGTACTACAGGTTTCTAGGTTTGAGTCCCGGCGGTGCCATGGATGTTTGTAGTGGTTCGGAATCCACTTTAAACCGTAGGTCCCGGTCCTAATAGGATCGTAGGGCGCTGCGGGGGCATTGTTACTCCGCGTCCGTATACTCAAGTTACACGCGCCCCCTGGGTAATGCAAAGTGAGTAACGTCTGTGCAGCGCTTACCTTAAGGAATCGAGACCAAGCTGTCTAAGTGTTTGCCAGCAGTATTGGAAAAAAACAACTTTAAATAATTTAGTTGAAACAGGAAGAACATTTTAAAATATTTTTGTGCGTTATTTAACAGTTTCAGTTTAAATAGGTGTAGAATTTTATCAAACTTTTCTTGAATTTAGTGAAACAAATTTTTTTCTTCAAAGTTAGCATATATCTTGTATTAAATTAATCAATAAAAAATTCAGTAAAAATATTCTTTTTCCTTTTTTAACATAAATTACAAATACATGGAAATTTTAAGTGCTACTTATTTTTTAAAACTTTTTCAGTTTTCGATCTTGCTGTAAGAATTTTCAGCTCTGCATTTTCTTTTCTTTTTTTTTTTTTTAATCAAAGTTACCAAACTTTTTTTGAATTTCGCAAAGAAATATAAATAAAAAAAAAATTTCTGCCATAAATGCTTTATCGCATTGATTTTAATCGATCGCATTGGTTTTTATCGCATTATCGATATTATCGCATTATCATATTGGTTTTAATCGATGAAAATAATATCCGATTAAAATTGCTGAAACTCACAGAAAAATGGAATAACTGATGCTTTGTGATGCCAGCTTCTTATTAAAATAATCTTTTGACTTCCGCTTTAAATAGCTTACTTGATACAGAAAGAAAGTTTAAAAAATTTGTTATGCGTTATGTAACAGCACTAGGGATTGCAATATCGGACCAAAAGTTCAATACCGGTATTCGGTATTTTTTAGATCTTAATACTGGGATACTGGTTTTAATACCGGTAGTAGAAATGTCATTGTAGCTGTCATTTTACTTACAATTTCATCCAAATTATCTTCTTTCTTTTTTTTTTTTTCAAAATTATCTAAAATCACTGATGGCTTGGCCTTAGAAACTGTGCTTAAGTTTGTATCTTCATCGCAATTAGATTCTTTCCTTTTAAACAAATTTGTATCATGTTTTGTTTTTAAATGTGCATGGAGTCTCCTTGTACTTCATTAACTTTAATAACTCTTGAACATTTTTTTACATTGTGCCACCATATTCTTTTCATAAATAATGAAACCAAACAGAAGTATTATCAACTGATTTTTTATGTTCTTTAAAGTTATTCTTATTCATTATTATGGGCTATTATTTATGAGTATATATATATATATATATAATAAATCTGAAAAATATATTGAACTCTAAAGTATGATATGCAAATGCAATGCGAATAACAAACTCACCAATTTAAAAAAATATCGAAAATTTTACACACTTTCTTCACAACTACAACCTAGTTTTCACAGATAAGAGTTACTAATTTTCAGATAAGAATTTTGAATAAAAATTCACAGTTAAGAATAAAAATTTCACACATAAGAATTCTTTCACAGATAAAAATTCTAAATTTGTAGTAAATACCGAAAAACCAGTATTTAAACTTGTCAATACCGGTATTACAAAATTGTACAAATGGCTCCAAAATCCGGTATTCGGCATACCGGTATTGCAATCCTAAACAGTACATAATAAAATAATCGTATTGAATAAGAACTATTAATATGAGTTCTTCGGAATATAAAATATATAAATTATAATTAGTTTTAATAAATTCAGTTTAAAAATTTATAAGATGTTATTACACATTCAACTTTTCTTAAATTTTATGAAACATCCAATTTTCTTTTAAAGGTAGCTTGCCTTAAACGCATCAGTACAATTTTTTTTCTTTTTCAGCATAAATCGCAAATACTTTTCAAACTTAAATGTTTTTAAATTTTTTTTTTTTTTTTTAACTTTTTCAGTTTTCGAACTTGCTGTAAGAATTTTAAGCTGTTCTCTGCATTGTATTTTTTTTTTAATCAAAATTAATTTGAAGAAAATTTATTTCTTTTTATTGAAAAATATGTATGTAAGACACTAATTTTTTCTAAATAACTTTTGACTGTAAAAGGAAAAAGAATTTTGGATGAAGCTAATGATGTTTAAAAAACGAAATAGCAAGCACAGACAGCTTTCAATCGGTAAAGTGTTAAAAGCGGAAGTTCTTTTGTTAGTTATAGCTGTAGATTAGTAGAGTTTTCCAAATCATTATCGAAAGTAAGATTTACAAATTTAATATCTCACGCCCAGAAAATCAGTGCTATGATTGCTTCATCTTAGATATCTGGACAAATGTTTTCAACTATGAACCTTAGAAAAGAATTATTTCAGAAGCAGACTGACATATGAGCATTTAGCCTCGTTCCATCTCACTTCGAATTCACTATAAAGGGACTTTTAAAAAATGAAATCGCAATTTCATTCATCTTATTAACATATTTAAATTGTAATACTTGTATATTGTTTTTAAAATTTTAGAAAAATTTATCTTGGCAAGCCAACCTTTTTTTTTTTTTTCAATTTTTAGCCCGCGACTGAAAAAGTCGCTGACTTTTCAAAGGACTGATGATCTTTTTACTTTCTCAAACAGAGAAAGTAAAAGATCATCAGTCCATTTGTTCTACAACACATAAATCGACGGAAATAGCAAGCAAATACAGCTTTCAATCGGTTAAGTTGTTATTTATAGCTGTAGATTGGCGCAGGCACCTCTGTATCACTCATTATCTCTTTCTCGGGGAGAAGACACATGGGAATCAATATAGGTGGATTAGACCTCACATGTGGCAGACTGCGCATTTTGAGCTCCAGCTAGCGGCTTTTTCTTTTGGCGCGAGTTCAAATAGTATTGATTGCGTATGGAAAGATTGTGGACCTATAGCATCATTGTGAATAGTGGTGAAATTATTAAAAGTATAACGTAGCTAGTGCTTGTTTGAGTTATTCGTAAAATATTTCAACCCCAAAATGGCTACTAAAAAACGTAAAGTTGATTCAGAGTGTCGTGCTTTTAATGATGAATGAACCTGAAAATATTTTTACAGTTGTTAAAGATAAAGCAGTGTGTCTCATCTGCAATGAAGCTGTAGCAGTCTTCAAAGAATATAGCATTTCCGTCATTTCATATCTAACAGGTGGGCTGACGCGTTCATAGGCTGACACATAGATGGCGCTACTAGTATTAAATCCATATGATTTTTAGTTAGCCTTAACCTTCAGAAGACACGTGTATAAATTTGACAGCTGTTGCACTATTAGTATGGGAGTTATAGCATTTTTAGTGAAGTTATAGCATTTTTAGTGTTCATCATGTGCAGTCCACTCGGTTGACTGTCGATTGGACTCCGGTGTGAAATGATGGAGCCATGTTTCCTCCATATCGACGCAAAAATTCGGGTTTATTACGATTGAACAGCTCCAAACACTGTTTAGGATCATCAATTCGTGCTTGTTTTTGGTCGATTGTGAGCTCGCGTGGCACCCCTTTGAATAGAGCTTTCGCATGTCCAAATATTCATTCACGATATGTCCAACACGTTCCTTTGATATGTTTAGGGTCTCAGCTATCTCAATCAACTTCACTTTACGGCTATCAGAAATTATTTTGTGGACTTTTTGATGTTTTCGTCGGTAACAGCCTCTTTGGGGCGTCCGTCTTCGGTGCTCATTTCGCTTCGTTTAAATTTAGCAAACCACTTCTCTACGGTTGATTTTCCTGGTGCAAAGTCCGAATAATGTTTATCAAGCCAAGCCTTGGCTTCAATAGTATTTTTTTTTTTCGCTAAAAAGCAATGCTTTATTAACACACGAAATTCCTTTTTATCCATTTTTTTTCAAACTAACAAAAGTTGCTTCACTAAAAATGCTGTAACTCACATACTAATAGTGCAACAGCTGTCAAATTTATACGCATGTCTTTTGAAGGTCAGGGCTAACTAAAAACTTATATGAATTTAATACTAGTAGTGCCATCTATGAGTCAGCCTATGGACTTTTCAGCCCACCTGTTAAGCATAAGAATTCCAATTACGAAGCAATGGCCGAATACGAAAGAAAAAAAAATGCAGAATGAAAAATTATCAGACCCACAAAATCTTTTCAAGAACATCTATCAATGTATCTATCAATCTTATCCAGAACAGGTAAACAGCATCCAAGAAGCAGCTACACATGCAAGTTACATTGTAGCATACAATATTGCTAAAAACAATAAAGCTCTCAGTGATGGGGAGTTTGTTAAACAATGCATTCTCCTAGTATGCGATGTTTTATGTCCAGACAAGAAAAATAATTTTGAGACTGTAAGTTTATCTCGAAAAACGGTGACTTCTAGAATCGAAGCCATCGATAAAAATTTGACATCACAATTAGAGTCAAAAATTGGCCAGTTTAAATTTTGCTCCATAGCTATGGAGGAAAGCACTGACATAAATGATACTGCTCAATGTTGTGTTGTTATCGTGTCCATGGATTTAAAATAAAATTATCAAAGTTAGATCAAGTCAAAAGTCTTCTCGATAGCGGCCGCTGCAAAACATGGGGAATGAGTGCTAGAATGTGCTCAGGTGTTAGGAAAGCGCTGGGGCAATTTCTGCAGGGGATGTATTCCCTGGTCTTATCTGGGAGAATCTTCATCCCTCTGCAATGATTAGTCTGCTAATAACTGATGTCAACTTCCTAGGGCAGTTGAAGTCCGTGATCAGTGGCTTTTTAAAGTAATGAGGAATGAGTCGGCTTTCGGCAACTGCAAGTGTGATAGTTCTGGGTTTATCATTGTCCCTGGCTGCTTTTGGCTAAAGAGCCAGCTCATTCATTGCCCTCAATGTTGACATGTGCAGGAATCCATTGAAGATGACATGATTCGCCTCTACAGTATAGAGCAAGGGGTCTCCAAACTACGGCCAGCGGGCCAAATCCTACCCGCCAGTGTCATCCATCCGGCCCGCGACAACAAATGGCTTATTGTTGATGGAATAAGTTGAATAAAAAAAAACACAGAATGACAATAACTCGGTTTTATTGACTTGCTAGGTAAAGCTTAATGACGAGCATAATACGCTGAAAATTTAACTTAAGCATAACAATTAAGAAATAATTGAAATGAATCCCTCTAACATTATAAACTAATGAACATCCCGCGGTTACCCTCGGTAGTTATTTCTACCTATTTCCGTTTTTGACCACTAGATGTCGTCAAGTGTTACGATCGTGTCGATACACACAATAGTAATTGTAGTAATTGAACCAGCGAATTTAGCAAGCGTATGATCGCTCAGACCGCGTACTCGGCGACTAGTCTAGAAATTATAGATAACTGCAGAAAAATGAAAACGGTTCTGGTCCTTGGTACTTACTGGAGTAAACAGTATGACCCTAAGGCTGGAAAGTTTGGAGACCCCTGGTGTAGAGTCTCGAGCAGAACATTTATCGCAGAAGTGATGTTAGTATCTCCATTTTTAATTGCTTCTAGAGCCGACTTGCAGTCAGAAAAAAATCACTAACCCGTCAGTGAGGCCTGAGATATTTGAGTCATTTAGATATAAATATTCTTCACTTGACTTGAATGTATTTGTAGAAGTCACGATGCTTTTAACTAATGGTAAACTGTTTCACAATTTATTTTTCTATTTATATGATTTTTGAATACAGGTGTGTGTATTTTAATAACAGGTGTGTGCATTTATTTCTTTCACATTTAACCTACTTTTGTTCTATCTTAAAAAAATTTAAAAATTCATAAAATTAGTAATTTGCATTAATTTGATGTTGAATGACATAATGTTTATAGTAAAAAGTAGATGTGAGGTAAGGAATTTAGATTATATTAATCTAACATGTTTTTAAAAAATTGTTCTCTAACATAGGATCATCCGTTATAATGAATTTGGCAGTTAAAATATTTTGAGGGTTTTTTTTTTTTTTTTTTTTGATTGAAAAAGGAAATACTTTTTACTTAATTTGCATCGCAACCGAGCAATTTGTCGACCCGGTTTGCAAAAAATTGCTTACTTCCGGCAATCTGCTAAGCGTTTTTAAACTTTGGGTAAAACGGTGAAGGGATAAGGATTATCGTCCAGCCAAGAGGCACACGACACCAATGAACTGTGTTGCCACAATAAATCCTACTCAGATACCAGAGGGGCCCGGCCCAGAACCAAGCACCCATGCTGATCTGTTACCTTGGTCTTCCGCCACATCCATGGAACCATGGTGCACACCGACTTTATTGAGGAATCAAAAAAATTTTTACAACATATATACAGAACATAGAAAAAATGACGTTACAAATGTAGATCTTGATAACAATACTGAGAAATGGTCGCAATAACAGGTTCAATCTGAAAAAAAAAAATATAGTCCTTTGTCTGGAATGAAAAATGTCCGAAGTAAAAAGTGATAAAGTTCTTGGGTTTAAAGTTCATTGTCCTCTAAAGATCTGAGCAGGGCCTGTAATTTGCGTTGCATGAGCTCACCAATACCCTGCTTAGACTTCTTGTTGGAGAGTAATAGCTTGTTGGAGTGTTGGCCACCTTGTAGTTAGAAGGGAAAAACCCTATTCTGATGTCGCCCCATTCCGGGCAGTCGTAAATTATGTGTGACCTATCTTCAAAGAATGGTCACACACACAAATTATATTACAAAACTTTCTAGAAATATTTTCAACACCATTGCTACTCACGAAAACCCTCTCATCAAGACACAAACTATATTTACTCAATTGAATGGAAAATACAAGTATCCTTTCTCTATTTCTGAATGGAATCGAAGCCTCAAACCACCCTAATTTGCTGCTCACTTATCGCTTTTTAGATATTTTATTTCAACGCATTTTTACCGATCATAAATTTCTTGTTTCATTTCCATCACCGATGATTTACATTTTCTTACTTTCTTCTTTTTTTTTTCTCTCAAATCATACGATTACTATTATCTATTTATCATGACTTTTCTTTCCTACTGCCTTCACATACCATTGAGTAGATGAACGCTTCGCGTTCAGGCACTCGACATCTTTATTCAACAATGATGAACGGTAAATTATGAGTTATTATTAAAAATGTAAGAAGTCCTTATACTTAATTTGGGATGATAAGAATTATCTACTAAAAACGAAACCGATCCATTGCAGAAATTTTTTTCTTTTTTGCTGAGGTCTCAAAGTACGAAAAGGGCGGGAACGCCAACCTATCTGATAAAATAAAACTGAACTGAAGTTAAGCAAATATTTTTAATGTGAATTTGTAAACTTCTGCAAGTTTTCGTTTTTGGTCGTGTGAGGTATTTATGTATTGAAAGCTTTATTTTATTTTTAGTGAAAATTATTGTGTTTCCAATGTATAGAATCATTTATTTTTAATAAACTGATTAATTAGAAATTGTTTAAAATTATATTTTGCGTAGACTGTTTAAAAACTTTTAATTTCTTCCAAAATACACTACTATAAATTACCTATATTTGTAAATAGAGTTGTATTGAATTGTACCTTTATGGCAAGTTGCATTTTTCTGAAAAATATTATTTTTTTTTTTTATCGTTAGTATAGCGTTTTATCGTTTTTTTATTTAGATATTTATTGTAATGCAAGTGTTATAAAGTTTAATACAAAGTTTCAGGATATCCATATAAAAAGTTTTCAAGTTGCACTTGGTAGATTTTTACATATATATTTTGTCTAATAGTTTTAATTGTTTATTTAAATTGAAAATTTACATTTTCACTGTTTTACCTTTTTTACTAGCAATTTGTTTTATTTATAATTTCTTTAATGCATAAATAAAATAAAGTGTTAACAATGATTTCATTCAGGATAACCTTATAAAAAGTTTTCAAGATACACTTGGTAGATTTTTACATATATGTTTTGTCTAATAGTTGTAATTGTTTATTTAAATTAAAAATTTACATTTTTACTGTTTTTACCTTTTTTTTTCTAGTAATTTGTTGTATTTATGATATCCTTAATGCATAAATAAAATCAGTGTCACCAGTGATTTCTGTTAAATTTTATTTTACGAAACTTATTCTCTTAATTTATATTTATTTTATTTTTTCTAATCTTAATAAATTATAAAAGAATACATAATATTTAAAAACATTGTACTTGTAACTTTTTAAAAATATTTATTTCTATTAATATATGTCACTGCTTAATAAATAAAATGCTGAGAATCGAGCTTTAAATATTAACCATATATTCATGTTGCTTATTCCGTTTTATAGAAGAAAGAATTTATTTTTTCTTTTCTTTTTAGTGTTTATTTTGGATGGGAAATTGAAATCTCTTTTCTTTATATCTATTCAGTATTGCTGAATGCTGATTTAAAAAACTAAAAATGCCAGTTAGTGGAGGTAAGTTCTCCTTTTTACAACATTACATTTTAAAAATAAGCTAAATGAATCGTTTTTTTTTTAAATTTCTTATGAAAACAAGTGAATTTTTTAACTCTTGTTATGCTATTTTTCTTCTAATATATTTGAATATGAAATCATGATGTATTTCAAGTTTTTTTAAAGTTACTGTAATAATTTGAGTTGTTTAATTATGTTAAATTGTTTTCTGAATTTATAACTTTATATTCTTTTTATAAAAAACTGCATCATTATTTTTTTATTGATTTAACTTATTAAATAGATCAGGAATAGGCATGAACAAAAATACATTCCAATTTTTTTATATATTTTAACAAGCTGTACCATTTTAAATATGTTAATTCAAATTTAATGTAACTTAATTAACATGACATATTCTACACAAATTTTAAGTGGGATGTATATGTAAACAAACAAAAAAATGTAATTAAGAAAAGAAAATACAAAATTTTAATCATACAAAATAAAATGTAATAAAAATATATTAATAAAAGTATAACATTTTATAAAGATCTTCAAAACGTGGCATTTAATTTGTTAAAATTGTTATCAGCAATTCTGTGAGATGCAAGTCGGCTAACTGTGAGCAATATTTTGATTTCACCAATTTTATTGTTGGATACAAAGTTCACAGAAATATGTTATAGAAAAATTGAAATTACATGCCAAGTAGCTTTACTGCTTGCTGATAGCAGTAGATATTTTGATTCTGCCATGTTTTTTCAAGATTTAATTAAAGTAGATTTGCACTGCATTTGCAATATTTGATCCTCTTTAGTGTCTAATAAGTTCAATTTCTCTGCTGTTTTTTTTTTTTTAACAAGCATTATTTCAGATATGGGAAACTCCTTTTCAATACTGCTCCAAGTAAATTGTTTCATAAAATATTGATGTGTAATATAACTTTTTAAACATACGTTTTAAATCTGCTTGCAATTTTTCAATTTTGTTTTTGTATTCATCTTAATTTGCTTTCTTTAGTATATTAATTACATTCAGTTTTTCTCATGGAAGGCGATTAAATATTTTGCACATCATCAAATGTTTCAAACAAATAAATTTTTGTAATATATTTCCTGTTCTTAAAGCCAAATTAAGTGCTTGAAAATGTTTCATAATGTTTTGTCTGTAAGGAACATTAAGTTACAAAACCATGTTTCAAACTGATTGTGTGTATTTACCCCCTTCTTTCTATAAAAGGATTTAAAAGTTACACAAAATGGCTTAAAAACTAGGCTAAATTTTAACTATATTTCAACATCCATAAAAGAGGGATCACTGGGCAATAATTTCTTTCATCATTTACTTTTCATTTTTCTAAAAAGTACAGAAATTGATTGTGGTTTAGCATTCATACTAAGTAAAATCTGTCTGCAAAACAATCTTACACATATTTTTGTATTTTAAGTACTTTGCTATGATAATTTCATGGTAAATTATGTAGTAACGAGGTAAAAAATCAGGAATTTTCAGATTACTGACCAATGAAACTTTGGTTTGTTCCTATCATTCTAGGCTTCTCCATCATTCGTAACATTAACAAGTTTAGCACAACACTTAGCTTAGTTTATTTACAGCCACATTTAGCTATTATTGAAATAAATTGTGTGTTTTATGTGAATGAATTTTGCATTTAAAATTTTTTTTTTTTTTTCATAACTTTAAATTTATTTGTTTATTCCTTATAAAATGTTCGAAAAGATCATGGTTTTATAATAGTAATACTAGCTTACTTGTCACAATTTTCGAATATAAGCCAAGAGGGAATTTTTCTTCAAAACATTTGCCAAAGTGCAAAGCCAGTATATGAGCCTATAATTTCCTTTTTACTTCTTGGTATTCTATTATTGTTTCTGGTTTACATTTTGGATACTTTTTCTATTAGCTGGGTCCAATTTTCCCCAACATCAGATTTTTTTTTTTGGGGATGACATAACACAGAAATTTAAACAGTTTTTGAAAATAATAAAACATATAACTCATTTCATTTCTAAAACTAATATTAAAGTATATCATATATTTTCAAATAAAATAATTTAAGATTTACTTCTATATACAAATGAAATAATTTAAAAAAAAAAAAATTGTGCAATTTTTTTTTTTTTTAGATACTCGGCAGGCTTTAAAGCTATTGGAGCGTATCCAGCTCCATTTACATGAATCCGAGGCAGCTCAGTTGAATCCGACTGTGGGAGATGATTTAAACACTCTCATTTCAGTTCTAGATAGTCCTGTTTTTAATAGTATTCTTAATATTCAAGTAAGTATTTGCAATTTGCTGCTTCTTCCTGTAATCGTATGACATCTACTTTTAAAATGTAAGCAATTGAATAGGAATATGAGAAATATAATTACTACCTTGATCTTTTTGTTAGTTGTCATTTTGTTATATATAGTGGGTATTTTTATAATTATTATTTTCGAATTGTTCAATGCTGCAATACTTTTTCCATAATTATATTATTAGATATTAAAATTATTTTTTAAAACTATTATGAAGTAAAATTTATCAGTTAAGGTTTTTTCGTGTAATTATAATTTGTTTAAGTTGCATTATTAATCAAATAGTTCATTATTCAAATGTATTTGTTTTTTTTATATACTTTGTATTTTTTTTATATATTTAATTTTGTTTTGGACATTTATTCGAGTTTGTTGTATTAGTTTCAAATTTTTTGATTCTAAGTGAAATATTGTACTGAAATTTTTTTTATTTTGTTTATTATGTAGATTTTTTTTTGTTAAGTTTTAAATAAAGAAAAATATTTCCATAACCAATTGGTTCATAAAGCTATTTTATAATAATTAATTTGTGAGTATGCAAACATAAAAATAAATGTTTTTAACTAATTATATTTTCAATATAATTAACCTAGAAATTATTTAAAGACAAAATTCATTATAATGTTGAAAAGAATAGAAAACAATTTCAAAATTCATCAGTTAATCTATTATATTCATGATTATTCAGTTATATTGATTAATATTTACTTCTGATTTTGGAACTGAACATAATTTAAATTTTTTACATATACCAAAAGATTGTTATTTTATTACTTAATTCTTGGCTGTAATTTAAAGCTAGTTGTTGGATGGAAAAAGTGATATTTATAGCATAACCCAATAAATAAATTGGACAATATATTTCTGTAAAATATTTTTGTTATAATGGTTATTAAGTTTATAATGTCTAGTAGTTATTAACATTAGTAGTAGTATTTTAAGTAGTGATGATTCTTATTAAACTTGTATTGAAGGATTTTACTGATAGATTTGGCAAACTGCTAATTTGAACATTTTTAAAAGAAAACATTTCAATCTGTGTTGAAATAATAGTGTTTTTTTTAAATGGAAATTTATTTTTGAAGCATTTTCGGTATGATTGGTATGGCATTTTTTTTAAATGCTACTATTCTTATTGATGATTGTTTACTATGCCACTATTCGATTCATGGCGACTGTTTTTTAAATACCACTATTCTTATTGATGATTTATTTATTTAATGATAACTTTTATTCCATATGCTCTTAAAATAATAATTAAAGCAAAAACAATTTAAAGAGTTTATGAGAAGATATATTTGCTTTCAATGATAAAATTCAAATATTTTTTTTTTTTTTTTCAGGATTCTATACACGAATTAAAGAGGCAGCTACATAAGCATCCATCTATTTTACCCGTTGATTTTGACATATCTCCAACCACGGGACAGCTACTTTTAAATTTACCTGCTGAACCCATTCCGTTACAAAACTCGGAAGAGTTATATGAGCCCAATTCTGATGCTGAACAGAACTATAACTATGACAGTCTAGCAAAATCTTTGGGCAACATGAAACTGGAAGAAGTGGAGCCTCATTCCAGTGACGTATGTCTGATTTCATTCAAAATAACATTCTTAAACTTAGAGATTTTCTCAATTAATTTAATTAAGCCTTTTTTTTTTTTTTTTTTTTTGGAATCTTGCAGACAGATTTTAGGTTTCTTATGAAATTGACAAAATTTATCATTATAGTGCAGATTTTTACTGCCTCTATTTGTTGATTGGATAAAAAGAAAATCAAAAATTAATAACAATCATAAAATACTTGCACCTGTTTTTACTTGCTTCAAATTTTTTTTTAGAAATTTTATTCTATAATAGTTTTGTTCAGTATTTTTGTCTGATATAAAGACAGCGCTATTTTACTCATACTTTTGTGAAGTTTTATGAAAAATTTAAATTAAATATATGCCAGTTTAGTTGTTTAAAGGTCTTCGCTACTTTGATTTTAAAACAATTAAAAATACTTTAAATATTATAATTATTTTCAGATGTGAATGCAGATATACAAAAAATGATTTTATTACAGTATAGTATATCTTGTATATTATTCATTGGGATATTTTGCCAATGATAAAAATCACTACCTTGATAAAGCAGCTCATTATGTCATACCATTTCTTTGCCTAATGAACAGTTACCAGATAACTGAAATTAAATATTTTAAATTGATATTTATTAAATTTTTAATTCAAGCCGTCATTCCTCTTGATTTGTTTGTTAAACATTTAAATTTGAAATAATTTTTGCTTTTAACACAATGTTTTATTAATAAAATTATTTCATGGTTTAAAACTATCTTTGCATTTTCAGATTTCTTCCATGATTGTTGCTCCTCCTAATTATGTTTTATCAGCGATAACTACTGAAAGCTATGCTGAAGAATTCCAGCGCACTATTGATCAGGGTGCCCAAGGGCGAGACATTCACACGTTGCAGCTTTTTAAACCCGGGAAGCAGCTTAGGGTTTAGTGTCGTTGGCTTGAGAAGTGAACAGAAAGGGGAGCTTGGAATTTTTATACAAGAAATCCAACCGAATGGCATTGCAGGAAGGTAGGACTTGTTAATTTTTTAAAAAATATTTTTATAACGATTGTTATAAAAAAATTGATTGTAATTGCAATAATTGATTGTGATAAATTATAATATAATTATAATTGATTTGTTTAATCAAAATAATAAGCTAAGGGTATTATTATGGAATTCAATTAATATTAGTGGCTAAATAATTTTTTTTTTTATGAAAACTGAAAAAAAGTAAAAAAAACTGTAAAGTACTTCATTATATATATATGGAATCCTTTTTCAAAAGAAGTAAGCCTTCTGTGTTTCACTGTATAACAAAACATTTGTTTATGCTGAATTAATTTAATGATCTTAAAAAATTGAATTAAGACGAAAATTTGCATTTAGTTAATCATACCAAACTACTTAATAACATTTAATATTTAATACTATTAAATTGCTATACTTTTATACTATTAAACATTTGTTTTTTTATTAGTTTGAAAAATAGAATAATAGACTTCATTTATTTTTCAAGATATTTTTTAAGCAAAGTATTTAAATGCCTATTTTTCCCATTACAGGGTGATAATGATAAGGATATTAACTATTAGTTTCTATAAATAACGAAAGATTTATATTTTTTTCTTAATTTTGTTAATAGTATGTGAATAATTAGGATTCTGTTTTTCGAGAATTATATTCATCTCATGTTTAAAAATAACTTTTTTAAATAATACATTTACTTGTATAAAAATAATGTTTTTTTTTTTTGTTTTTTAATGATCACACACATTTGTGAATAAAATTTGAAAAGTTAAACTATTCCTAGACCTCATTTCACTTATTAAAAAATAAATAAATGATATAATGCTAAATTAGTTTGTATTTTTTAAGCAGTTTTATACAAATTTTTCTTTTAAGTGAATGATATGTTATTTCAATTCATTTTGTCAGGATGTAAAATATGTTTATATTAATATTATTTTGCTGTAAAGGATAATTCAGTTAATCAAAACCAAAACAAATCATAAAATTGTTCATATTTCTTTTGCAAATAAATAAACACATTTTATTTATTTAAAAGAAGTGGCTTTTATGTTGAGAAATGAATGTTAAAAAATGTTTCATTACAATTTTTCTTTTTAGATAAATAATTCATTCAGTTTTAATAATATTCAGACTTAAAGAATTATACACCTTAAATGCTTAAACATAAATTTTGAAAAAAAAAAAAAAAATATTGCCTACAAATTTGATTTATAAATGCTGTACATCTTTCTAGATATTGATTCATCTAAAAATTTCATACTTGGGTTAAGCAATTATATGATACTTATGCAGCTTGGCCATAATTAAAATATAGAGCTGTGTTACAAAGTATGTACTACAGTAAACATGACATTATTTCATATGCACACTATTTAGACTATGAAGAATCAATTTGTATAGAAGGTAAAAATAGTTTACATATTCAACATCAAAGGGAAAAGCCAGAAACCTTATCATGATAGGTAAACAAGATAAAGCAGTCATTTACTATTATTAGAATTTAATACAAGATAATAGAAAAAAAAATTACCCATTTTAAGTTTTGTCAAAAAATGAAATTCATGAAATAATAGATCTAAAAACAATAAACTATATTAAAAAACAAAAAACTAAACTATGCAACTGAAATAAACCCAAAAAGTATATTTATGTTTTCTTTCTTCTAACTTATTTGAAATATAAGAATTTAATATAGTTCAATAACAATATTTTGCTACTACACAAAGTATTTCAAAAAGTTAATACATAAAAAGTCATATTTTTAATTATATAACACATAAGAAAAACAGTTTATTTAGTTTTATGTCTATTTTTTATTGCTTAATCAGCCTACAATGTCTCTTTAACCACCCAATTTTTTTGCTACCTTATAAATTGATTCCCCATGATTTAAGTAGTATATAGACAAACTAATATTGCTTTTCCCCAATATTGCACCAATATATAATTGAGATCTGATTATCTATTTTTAATTATGGCTGTCCTGCTAGTTATCCTAACTTCTATTTTATATGGTAATATATTTTCGAACAGCGAATTAATTTGTTTAAAATTTCTATTAAATTCATATCAATAGAAAAAAAAAAAAAAAGTATAATGTTCATTGAACAATAACATCAAAAGAAGCTGGTAAAAATTAAATATGTCGGTTTAAAAAATAAGTCAATTAAATTATTTTTAAATGCTTTTTCAATTAAATGCTTAAAATAAATAAGATGTATAAAAAATTTAATTTTTAATGAAATAATTTGAGATTATTGTATGTCATTAATTTTCATTTCAGTATCTGAGAATGTTTATATATATATATATATATATATATATATACACACATAATTTTTTCCCCTTTTCTTTTGCTCTGTAAACACTTGAAAATTATATCCTTATTATTGAATCTGGTGGTTTATAATTAGAATTAAAAGCAATTTTTAATAAAAAAAAATATTACTAAATGTCCCAATTTGTTTTGATGGTGAGAAGAGTTATTATTAATATTGAACACATTTTGAAAACAACTGTTTTTAAAAGATAACTTTTGGAATGTTTTTTTAAATCATTTTTATATTTCATCTCTCTTATGTGATACATTGTAGGTGTATTAAATAAAATTAAAAAGGAAAAAAAATCAACTATTTTGTTAAAAGCTTTAATTACTTACAATTTATTCTATACATTTCCTAAATCAAGCTTATTAGTAGTTTATAGGAATTATTAATTATATAATTTAGGATAATATATATATTAATATTAATATTAGTTTATATATTATTATAATATATAATATATTAATTAATATTATTATATATATTATCTAATATTAATATTATATAATTATATCATTTAGGAATACAAGACATATTATCTATGAATTAGATTAATTTAAAAGCAGATTTTTATTTCTTTTTTGCTTAAATAAAAATACAATTGCATAGTAGAAAAATTCTTTGTAAAAGGAAAGTCATCGTAAAAGAGAAAGTATCGCAGTGAAATTACCCTTGTATGCAGCTTCTTAATTAAAATGTTGGCCCTTTTGATGTCTTTTTAAAAGGACCCACTTTTTAATTAAGGTAATATTCTTTATTTATAAGTAAGGTAATATTCTTTAGACGTTCTTTTAATAGAGTTTTGCTACATATATTTATTAACACAGACAGCAGATGTGAAAGCATAACGTTGGAGATGCAATAAGATTTTAACATGCATTACTACATATATACATATATTATATAATACATATATTACCTAATATATAATATTAGTTTATAGAATTATAGGAATTAATCTCAGATACAAAATTGTATTTAAATACAATTTTGTATAATGAGCTTCAAAGAGGATTTATATGCTTTTCCATTATAATGTAATGCCAGTTCGTGAAATTATAATAATGCTGAATACAACTTTGATTTTTTTTTTTTTTTTTCAAAAGTATGCAATCTTTTTGTTTTTGTAATAATAATTTAAAATAATTTTGTAATTTTTTAAGTAATTAATATTTGGCAATTATTTCACCATTTCTATTGGTTGTACGACAAAAATTAGCCTAAATATATGTCATTTAAAAATTTCATAATTTTCAAAAAAAAACTTTATGTAGCGCAAAATAAAAATATTTCTGTAAATATTTAAAATGTTTTGTTTAGTGTGCATCAATGTTACATTTTTTGTATTATTCGTCTGTAACCTCTTTTTCTTTGTCTTTAAAAATCAATTTCTAAAATTGTTAACAATTATCTCTCAAATAATAACATTTTTTTTTGTCTAAAAGTGCATAAATTTTTGTTTTTGTGTTGGAATTTTCTAACTTATCTTTGTCACATCAGATATTTTTTTGGGGAAAGAGATTGTTAAAAATTAGATTTTTTTGTTATATTACTCAAATCAATATTTTCCAAGACAATGCACATTTACAAATGTCAAATAAAAGGTTTTAAAGAAATTCACTATCATACATAAAATTGATGCATGATTATAAAATGTCGTTCAATCAAGTTTGCTGCTATGTATTTGTGGGCTTACATCTATAAACAATTTTTGTTAATTCTATTTTACAAATTCGAATTTAAATGAGTTAAACACAAATTGCTTTTAGACTAATGTGTATTTTAAGCTTTATTTGCAAAACATGTGCATTTACCCCATGTATTTGGAGTGAAGGTTTTTGAACTGAGAAAATTGGTTGATTTATAGTACTACAGTACAGGTTTAAAGTATGGAAGTTAGCTAGAAGTATACAAGAACCTTTTTCTGTCAGATAAACAAAATGCATACCTAATTGTCACTAGACATACCAATTTTGGGTATGAATTATATGTTATGATTTTGTTTACAATGGATTTTCTTTTTTTAGTTATCGATTAAATAAATTAAAAATTTAATGTCATTTAATGCATTATGCATTACTCACTTTGCCCTATCAGACTTTAATTGTTATATATTGTTAATATGTTATAATTCTGTTCACAATGGAGTTTTCATTTTAATTATCGATTAAATAAATTTTTAAAAAAACAAGCCATTTAATGGTATGGGATTTCACTTTGCCCTATGGACTTTTTAATTGTTATATATTGTTAATATGTTATAATTCTGTTCACAATGGATTTTTTCATTTTAGTTATTAAATAAAATCTGCTTTAAATTTAATGTCATTTAATTAATTATGCATTACTTGCTTTGCCCTATTAGATTTTAAATAAAATTTCTTTTATTTTTATTCACATAAATAGCTAATTTTAGAGAGTGTTATGAAATCAGTATAGTATTTAAACATTTGAAAAAAAAAAATAATTTGACTGTATGATATCAAAAATATTTAAACAGTAAAATAAAAATGTGCAAGATTATGCTTTAGTATAATCCTAAATAAAAAACTTAAACACATTAAATTGATGCCTTCTTTTAAGAATTAAATTTTAAGTCACTTATTATATTATTTTTCTAAAAAGTAGCTTTATGAGAAGTTTAACATTATGGCAACTTATTAACATTTAAAATAGAAGCCATGTCCAAGTAGGTTGCAACTAAAATCTTTTATCCTATTTTTAATGCCTTTAAAATGTGTGAATTTATTAGATTTATTGAAACAGAAATAATGAAGAATAGTTATTAAAATTTATTTAAAAATGTCATTATAGTTTGTCAAGGGAATAATAACTTTCTGAAGTTTCTCTGTTGCAATATTTCATAATACTTTTTTAGGGGTGGCAAAAATTTGAAAGCGATTTTGTTTTTATCAACTGTAAGATCAAATTTTTAATCAATATTTAAAGGGTAGAATTATTTTTAAAAATAATTAATCGTAAGTAGTAAAATTTAAAATATCTAACAAATAGGTACTAAAAATTTTCTGTAAGTGCAGCATTTATCTATTGACGTTAGATTTTTCAGTTTTTCTTAAAAGAATATAAATATAACGTTTATTTGCTCGTTATTATAACAAAAAATATTAATTCACCCTATTTAATTATACCTATTTATATTATTCACCCTATTTATTATTTTCAAAAAAAACTTCATTATTTTTTTTTTTTAATCTCTCATAAATATTTTATAGATTTACATAATGTGAGGCGTTTTTCAAAGATTACCATGATCAATTTAGAAAGGTCGTACTAGAACTTGGAAAATCACAAAAATATAAAGAAATAGGCCTCGAAACACAAGTTAAATGACTAAATTTATCAATTGATAACTATTTTTAATAACATTGCAAAGAATAATATTGAAATAGAATTCAAAAATTAAATTTTTTTATTAGGTAAACTGTAGAAAAAATGAGTCATATAATAAAAGGACATAAATTTTTGTTTTGATTACAAGAAGTTAAGTATGAGGATGTCATTAATACTTTCACACGGATGAAAGCAAGAAGCAAATATATTATATGATTAATTAGATTATGATATGATATGATTAATTATTATATGATTATAATAATAATCTTAATAATAATAATATATTAATAATAATATTAATCATATAATATATAGATCAAATATATTACGTGATTAATTAGATTATGGTATGATTTATTCCTTAATTAAAAGCAATTTTATTCTAAATTGTATGTTTATTGTTAATTATACCAATATATATATATATATATTCAATATATATGCCTATATTCAATACTTAAAGTTAATTCGAATCCATTGTTACTATTTGTATTATTATTATATATAAGGGCGTCAAATTAACTTGGGCCTAGGGCGCCATCGAACCTAAATCCGTCACTGATCAATGCTGTACATATGTTATATTTTATAATTGATATCAAATTGAATTACTATTGTTATTTTGTGGCCATAACATGCAATCGTAAATGTTCTTGTTGTAGTTTATAGGTCCTCTGCATACAATTTGTGAAAGAAATTAGGAATCAGATTTTTTATCAATTTAGATATTCTGTTAGAAAAAAAAAAAATTATTCCAAAAAAAAAATTGCTGCCTGAATATGTTCCCTATCCCTTTAAAGATAATTACACTGAAGTGACAAAAGTCATGGGATAGCAAGATGCAAATTTTCAGAGAATTTTCAGCAAATCAAATTTCCAGATCCACTGTGTTAAGAGTGTGCCGAGTATGAAATTTCAGGCATAACATCCCACCATGGACAGCGCAGTGGTCGACCGCCTGCACTTAACGACCGAGACCGGCGACGTCTCTGCAAAGAGTCGTAAATTCTAACAGACAAGGAACACTGCGTCAAATAACCGCAGAAATCAATGTGGGACGTACAAGGGACTTGTCTGTTAGAACTGTGCGGAGAAATTTGGCTTTCTTGGGCTATTCCAGCAGAAGACCGACTCGAGTGCCTTTACTGACAGAACGACATCGCTTGCAGCGACTCTCATGGGCACGTGAGCATATCGGTTGGTCCCTAGATGAATGGAAAACCGTGGCCTGGTCCGATGAGTCACGATTTCAGTTGGTAAGAGCTGATGGTAGGGTTCGAGGTGGCGCAGACCCCACGAAGCCATGGATCTAAACTGTCAGCAAGGCACTGTTCAAGCTGGTGGTGGCTCCGTAATGGTGTGGGCTGTTTCATGGCATGGACTTGGTCCTCTGGTGCGACTAGTCCGAACATTGACTGGAAATGCTTATGTTCAGCTACTTGGAGATCACTTGCAGCCATTCATGGACTTCATGTACCCAAACAACGATGGGATATTTATGGATGACAATGCGCCATGTCACCGGGCCACAACTGTTCGCGATTGGTTTGAAGAACATTCTGAACAATTCCAACGAATGATCTGGCCACCTAGATCGCCCGACATGAATCCCATCGAGCATTTATGGGACATCATCCGAGAGGTCTGTTCGTGCCCAAAATCCTGCACCATCAACGCTTTCACAATTATGGACGTCTATCGAGACAGCATGGCTCAATATTCCTGCAGAAGACTTCCAAGGACTTGTTGAGTCCATGCCACGTCGAGTTGCTGCACTTCGCCGGGCGAAAGGAGGGCCGACACGATATTAAGAGGTATCCCATGACTTTGTCACTTCAGTGTATATGGATTTCAGTGTAAGGAGAAACAAGTAATAAAAAAAAAAAAAATTAAAGTCAATTCCCACTTTTTTTTCACTGTATTACAGAAAGTCCTTTACAAATAAAGTTGAAATTTTCCTCTGATATCTGGCGCCATCTATTGGTAGATATATGTAACTTAAATCTAAAAAAAACTAAAATTAATTAATTAAATTAAATTAATGACTTAATATTTGAAAAAAACTGTATTAATCCAAGCGTCATCCTCTACAAGTTAAAAAAAATGTATTTGAACTTCAGTGGATGAATAAAAAAGTGTTTATGTACGATTGAAAATTGGAACAAGATATATATAGAGAGTGTGAGCTAATAGAAGGAATTGAATAAAAACAGAATGAGCAAAGGTCAATTTAGGGAGAAAAGCGAACTTTTTTCTTCTAGACAGTTGTGGGTAATAAATCAATCAGAGCAGGAGAAAAATCGTCATGATAAGGAATTAATTTAAAATATTTTAGAACAGTGTGAGGTCTTTTGCTATATTTGCGGGAAGAAATATCATAATCATAATTTTTGTAGGATATTTCAAACAGGATTATTGGTGTTTTTGCTTATCATTACAGAATTTAGTAGAAATTTTGAGCAAATTGTCTTAAACTTGGAATCGAGAGCTCGTCAAATATCGTCATACGAAAGTACCAGGGTGAATTCGTTAACATTCTAGAGTTTTGTTCTCAAGCCTTTGAATATTTTCATAATTAGTTCATGCAATCCGGTCATTTCTTTTGAAACTTATTAAAAACCAGCTGAAAGTGGCATGTCTTTTCATTTATTTTTATGAAGTATTTTCAAAGAAATTAAAAACAAGTAATATAATTTTTTTTTAAATCAATTCAAATAAAGTTGAAATTTTCCTCATGCATCTGGCGCCCTCAGCAATACGTAAC
>BPLR01010585.1:0-12277 GCA_021605095.1 Caerostris extrusa | reverse complement strand
GTGATTCTCGAAGGGGGAAACGGTACGGCATAAAACGAAAAGTTCCAAAAAGTGTGCTCAATAGATGGCGGATGCAATATGCGGAGTGCAAAGAGTATTAAAATTAAAGTTGTGTAAAAAGAAATGCCATGTTATACAAGTGATGTCGAGGACATTCGCAAACAAAATAAAGAAATAACGTATTTACCTTTGGTTGGTTGCTCTTTGATCATTTTATGCACAAATTAGGCTAATTAGACCGTGATATACAGTTTAAAGTGGATACCGAACCTTTCACAAATATCCATTCCGCCGCCGGGATTCGAATCCGAAACCTGTGGTACCAAAGGGCAGAGCTCTCACCCAATTGGCCCTTACGTCTTCTGTATCAAATTTTTTTTTCTTCTAATGCAGCTGGCAAACACTTAGACAATTGTCTTGATGTCTTAAGGCAGGAGCTGCACCGCCGTTACCCACTTAGCACTACCCAGGAAGGGCGTGAAGCTTGAAGATAAGCTACGGATGCGGAGTAACACTACCCCGCCACGCTCTACGATTCTGTGAGACCGGGACCTACGTTTTAAAGTGAATTCCGAACCACTACTAATATCCTTGACTCGAACCCAAAAACCTGTGGTACCGAGCGCCAGAGCGCTAGCCACTCAGCCGTTCAGGCCCCCCTGTATCAGAACTTTTATCAGTAAAATATTAAGAAAAACACACGCTTTTATCAATGAAATATTAAGAAAAAAAACTTTTATCAATAAAATATTAAGAAAACACAAACTTTTATCAATAAAATATTAAGAAAACACAAACTTTTATCAATAAAATATTAAGAAAGCACAAACTTTGTATTATTATAAGAAAGGACGATACTATTCCCAACTTTTGTTGTCATATTTTTGGAAAAAGAAAATGATATTTTAAGTACATTTTTGCGTTTTTGTTATACTTACTGTAACGTTATACATTTTACTGTATTGAATTTTAAAAACAAAAATAATAAATAACTGTTTCCAACTAAATTGTATATGATAAGAGAAAAGCGATTGAATAATTGGAATAAACACTCCTCCAAAAAATGAAAGGCATCTTTTTTTTTTGTCTATGTTACAATTGTATCCTAAACGCTGAATTCTTGCAAAAAAAAAAAAAAAAAAATTCTCTTCTGAAATTCTTCGTTTGAGGTGCAATTTTAATTAAAAAGAATAACGAACAAATATATTCTATCTCAAATATAAAAATAGTTTTTTTAAAAAAATAATTACTCAATCGGAACATATGAAGAATTTTGTAGGACATTCTATGTTTCTTCATCTTATCTTCTATTTCTAATCAAATTAGATAGGTGGAACAAAAATTATGATTAAAATAACTCACAGAATAGAGAAGTTCCTTCCTCGGTTATGGGCCTGCGCCCAAAATGTAAGACCAATTTTTTTTTTTCAAAAACTCTTTATTTATTCTTCCAAATTTATTTCATCACCTTTCAAAGTCATCCCCTCCGGACACAATACACTTATGCCAACTTTTTCTCAATCCTCGATGCAGGCTAAAAAGTCATCGGCAGGAATGGATTTCATAGCGATTCACGTCGAATCACTAATCGACTCAAAACGATGTCCCCAAAGAGGTCTTTTGAGTTTAGCGACTAGCCAGAAGTCGCACGGTGTGAATGCGGTAGTGGTGGAACGATACGGGTTTCATTTTTGGCGAAAAAGTCAGGAAGAATCAATGCAGTGTGAGCTGGCGCATTCAGTGTTTTCGGTACCAATCGAGATTTGGCGCGTTTGAGGCCCAAAAATGGAATGGACCGATCCTTTTAAAATTCCAACATCATCAGCAAGGACTCTAATTGTAAATCGACGGTTTTCTTGAGTTTTTTGGACGTCAGCTTCGTCAGTTGAGGTTGGTGGTTGACCCGAGGACTCTTCGTCTTCAACGCGTTCTCTGCCTTCTTTGAACTGTTTATACGACTTGTAAACATTTTCCGATATAGGAATGCTCACCGAATGCCTTCTACAACATTTTATAGGTTTCCGTCTACAAAATTGAATGCAAGTTCTGTGCTCTATTAATTCAGACATTTCAAAATCAGTTTCAGCGTCTCACAAAAAAAGCCAAGTGTGACGCAAACACTAATGAATTTTTTGACTTGAAATTTCACACAGACGTCAGCAACCTAAAAGATAAAAAAAAAAATTGAAATTCCAAAAGCCCCTAGAATTTTAAATTGAATATCGATCTAATTTTTGGTCGCTGCAGTATTTATCATTTATTATGCATAATTATCATTTTCATTTTCTGTCAAAAATTTGATGTTTAAAACTAAATATTTTCCTAGAACATACTTAAATTCTTTTACGAGCTTTTATTGCATTTTTTTTTTATTTATTTTTTATGATTGCTAGTGGGTTTTTCCTTAACATCAAAAGGAAAACAATGTTTAACAAATTTTTTTTTTTATTCCTTATAATTTTAGATATATGTTATTACTTTAAGAATCGAATTTTTTATAAGAAAATTATAAATCTTTTAAGAATTGTAAAAATTCTTACAATAATTTCTCATTAAGAACAACTTATTAAATAAAAGGTATTCCTGTGCATGAAATTATAAGAATGACGGAATAAAAAATAATTATATAAAAATAACTTTTCAATATTGAAATGCTGTATTGGGTTGAATTTCCAGTCAAAATTTACAATTTAATTTTAAACTGTGAAAAGTAAATTTTTTGTTTTCTGAGAACCATATTACATGATTTTTTTAATGGAGTGAAAGCATTTGTACAAATATAAAATTGAGACACAGGAAAAATAAAATTTCCCAATATCATTGTGTAGTTGTATACAAATGAAAAGAATGCATCATAATTCATCAGTGTTTTAATGTTAGCATCATCTAATGAGACATTTGATTTAAAAATCAAAAGAAGGTTACAACAGTGAACGAAGCAAAAACAAGCTCTTCATATTAGATATTTAATATTTTATTACCTAGATTCTTCTCCATTGAGGCATTTTTTTTAACTACCCAAACATTTATTGTATGGAAATTTTTTTTGTATCTAAAAATACCTGGTCTTAGAATTACCCTCAAAAAAATGTTTACTTCAAGAATAAAAACCTCATTATGCTACGATTGAAAATGGTGGGTTTTTTTATTTAAACATATCAGAATTTTCTTTCTAAGATAATATGAATAAAAAAAGTTGTAACATTAATATAAAAACCAATAAAAAAAATTCTCTTAAATTAAATATTGTCCCTCTAATCTTATGTTCAAACACTGTTTTGATTTGAACCTAATAAAGTGTATACAAAAGAATACTTGTTATAAAATTTAAATAAAAACAATGGTTTGTCTTTAAAAATGTATACTTATGAAAAAAATATTAAATAAAATGTTATATCTCATAAAATAGAGGCCATTATAGTGTATAGAATAGAATTTGTTAAAAAAAATTAATTAATCATTAATAACTTTTTTTTAAGTATAAGAAAAAATTATAAATAAATCAATTGTTTCTGTGTGTATATATTTTAATTTACAAAATTAGATGCAAACTTAAATATATTTTTTCATTTATTTAATATCATATCTTTTGATTTATCAATTAATTCAGAAATACACATCTTAATAAAAAATTCACCCCTCCATAAGAATTAAATTTCTAATTTTAAATATTTATATGCATAAATTCACATACCGTTTTAAAATTTTGGATATATTAGATTTAATAATGTTAATATTTTTAGTTTTTAATTTAGCTTAATCCTACAATTAACATTTTAAAAGAGCTTTATATATTGAAGAAAATTGGAAAACTCAAAATAAGAAAAAAGAACTTACTTCAAAAACATTTTATTACAGGACAATTCTTTACAGACCAAGGGAAAACATGTGCGTATGAAATAGTTTACAACAGATACAAAGAATCATGAAATGTCCATTATGAAAAAATGAAATAGTTCAGAAAAACAGCAAAGGGTCCATTATTTACTGCTTTGGCTCCTTGGAAGCTTGCTGTGCAGCTTGTTGCTGCTCCTCTTGAAGCTGCTGTTGCTCTCTTGAAGCTGCTGCTGTTGTTGCTCTTGAAGCTGCTGTTGTTGTTGCTCTTGAAGCTGCTGTTGTTGTTGCTCTTGAAGCTGCTGTTTCTCTCTTGAAGCTGCTGCTGTTGTTGTTGCTCTTGAAGCTGCTGTTGTTGTTGCTCTTGAAGCTGCTGTTGTTGTTGCTCTTGAAGCTGCTGCTGTTGCTCCTCTTGAAGCTGCTGCTGTTGTTGCTCTTGAAGCTGCTGTTGTTGTTGCTCTTGAAGCTGCTGTTGTTGTTGAAGCTGCTGCTGTTGTTGCTCTTGAAGCTGCTGTTGTTGTTGCTCTTGAAGCTGCTGTTGTTGTGCTGTTGCTCTTGAAGCTGCTGTTGTTGTTGCTTTTGAGCCACTTCGACAGCTGCTGGCTGCTGAATTGTAATGGGAACAATTCTTTCGTTCTTGGGTGGTGGTTCCAGCATTTTTCGGGGGCTTGGATGGTAAGCACACAATCTTGACTCAGAGATGAGGTCACAGTATGAGGCTCGACATCATCAGGAAGCCGGTAGCGTCTTGTGAACTCTCTGGACACGAACCCATGTTCGTCGGCTCGTTCTTCGTGCTTGCCATGGATGACCACGAAGTTGTCAACGGTTTTGACGTCGATGTCATCGGGTCGGAAGTTCTTCACGTTGAGCATCATCTGGACTTTGTTGGCATCCGATTTCCAAGGAGAACGGGGACCTGAGGTCGTGGACCGATGATAAAGTAAGGAGTGGGAGAGACTCCGCCGGGCAAGATGTTGTAGCGGTAATAATCGGTGGGCTCGTACAAATCACGTGACAGCCTTGGAAACATTATGACGAATGATCAAAAACGGACAAAGAAATCGCTCGAAAGCTGCCGAGATCGCAATCGAAAGAACACTTCGATCTGATACTCTCAAACTGCTCAAACAGTATTGCCCGATCGTTCAAAACTCCCGTAATATATACTAAACATCGAAGATTCTAGACCCTTCTATTTCCAGCGGGAAGTTTCGGTTTGCAAACGAATCTGATTGGACGGTAGGGTTGCCACTGCAAAGGAAGAGCGGTGAAGTTTCTCGCCAAATGGTTAGGGTTGCCAGTTCGTCAAGGCTTCCAGTTTGTTCTTGCTGTGTTAGCAGAGAAATAAACAAAAGCAAACATAAAAATGGCTGGAAAATGTCATGATCGTTCATTACTAAAGCATTTATATAAAAAAAATTTAATTACGGTTTTCATAGATACAGTTGTTAAAAAATTATCTGTACTATTACACAAATTTAGATTAAAATATTATTTCCAAAGTTAAATAAAATTACTATTTAATTAATTTAGCCACTCAAAAAAATATTGGGGAGTAAAATTCATTCAGTTATAAGGAATTTATTTTAAGACAACTGGTATTAAATGTGCTTTGTCTGAAATTATTTCTTTCAATTTCTACATAGTTATTCTGATCTCTCTTAACTAAATATATTGGAATCGGAGCTTTCATTTTATATAAACAAAAAAAAGGAAGATTTTTATTTTATGATAATAATAATGGCTTTAATTCTGTCATTTTTCTTTATTCAAAATATTTTCGTTCCTATGCAATTTCTTTTTATTTACTTGCAAAACTAAAAAAAGTTTTATAGTTTAATTAAATGAAATAGCGTGCTTTATCAAAATTGTTTATTAAAAAACACTTATTTTTCTTGAAATTCTTTTTCAATTTTAATCAAAATATGCCTAAAATGTTTGCAAAATAGTTGCTGAAAATTTTATGAATTATTTTAAGATAAATATTTCATCATGCTAATAAATAAAATCTAATCAATTTTTAGAATAAATACAATCGTTCCCAGTAAACATACGGTTGTTTAAAAAAATATGTTATTTTTATTGCTATTTAAACTAGTTTTCAAAATGTTTCCCCCCCCCCTCAAAAAAAAAAAAAAAATTTGGATTAAATATTTTTGGAAGATTATTTTGGTAGATTTTATTAAGTACTTTGTTAAATTTTATTTTTGAAAACTCATTTTGTAAAGAGTGAAAAAAAAAAAATCACTAATGTACTACACTCATGTCCATAAATTAAGGATAATGAAGTTCAGGCAAAGAAAGAGACAGAAGCAAAACAAATTTGACTTATTTGTAAAGTATATTTATTAAACAAAAGGTAAAGAGCAAAAAAGATGCTATATGTTTGACATAATTAATATAAATTGCGATTTTTACTCCCTGGAGCAAATTTCAAAAAAGAACCTATTTACAAAAAACACAGTATAACATGGTTAGTATGATGGTTAATATGGAGTGTGTCTCCCGGACGATGCACTACAGGCCTTACAACGCCTAGGCATGCTGAGTATCAAATTATCAATCTGATCTTTGGGAATATTACACCACTCATTAAAGCAATGCCCTCCGAAGTTCCGGTTGACAGGTGGGGGGGGTTGACGGGCTGCAATTCATCGGCCAAGCATATCCCACACATGCTCTATTGGATTCAAATCCGGTGAGTATGCTGGCCAATCCATACGGGTGATATCCTTCAATTGAAGGCATTCGTCTACAATGTTTACACGGTGAGGACGGGCGTTGTCATCCATAAACAGAAATTCAGCACCCATGGCGCCCCGAAACAAACGCACATGTTGTTCCAGAATGACATCCCGATAGATGTGGCCTGTCATCGTTACACTCTGAACATGCAGGTCAGTTCTGGAACCAAGAATGGTTCCTAACCATTCTGGAACCTAACTCGGGGCGACCTGTGCTGTAACATCAACTCACATTACCATCATCTTGGAATCGTTGCCAAAGCCTGGAGATGATACTCTGGGCGATTCCTCGGATACTTCCAGCTGGGTACGTCCACATTCCAGTCGTCCGATAATTCTACCACGTAAAAATCATCCAAATGCTTCCTTTGGGCCATAACTATGCGGTTATTGCACTGAAAGGCTTTTAAAGCGCTTGTGAACAATTTTACTTCTTTGCCACCATTCCTTATATACCCCTCTCTTACACTCTCGTCATTGTGACGTACTATCCGCGCCATCTGGTGGTTTCCTGTAATTTGCATATTTTCTTCAAGATGTGTGTGATAATTCTACAGGTGAAATTTTTATTTTAGAGTTCAATTTCTGTGTGATTCTGAATTATCCTTAATTTATGGACATGAGTGTAGAATCAAGTACATTAAAGTGTAAAAAATTGCTTTTATCTTATCAATAAAATTATTATTTAGGCAATTTATGTTTATCCTAAAACTAAAAATATTAATAGATTATAGCGATAATAATAGTAGAATTTTTTTCGGTGTGTGTGTGAAGGGGGGGCTATCTAAGTAGCAAATGTATCGAAAACATTACAGGAAAAACGTCACGGAGCCAAGCCATATTTCTACCTACAGGTGCTCCATCATAAAAATATTAAAATCAAATTATTATCAAATTAAAATCAAATTATCAAATCGGCTAGCGCTCTGCCCTTTGGACTTTAGGTTCGAATCGTGGCGGTGGCGTGGATGTTTGTGAGTGGTTCGGAATCTACGTTAAACTGTAGGTCCTGGTCTAATTAGATTGAAATGCCGCACAAAATGACCGTAGAGCGACAGACCAAACCATCACAACAGCAGCTGCCCACCCCTTTTATTTCTTTCCATGAGGCCACATGGGTTTTTGGACTTTAGATGTTGCTGTCCACCAAGTGGGATAAGAAATAATAAAATTAATTTTTTTTAAATTTATTTTTGTGAATATCAACAACATACTGATAAATGCAATAATCTTAAAATGAAAAATAAAGGGGGGGGATTTAATTAAAAAATAACCTCTAAGAATTTTTTTTCGGGAATTTTGATTAACCACCAGATAAAAAAATAATAAATTCAGAGAAAGTGTTATATTTTCCATAATTTTGGGAAATATATACAGGTAATCTGTAATTTTATATGTATATAGACATGAAACATGTTAAAAAAAAAAAAAACATTAAAAATCCCCATAAAATCTTGTAACGACCCATTCGCACATGTCTAGTAGGTTTGGTCCAAATTATGATGATGGTTTGAGGATTATTATTTATTAATGCATTGCTTGGCTTTTATATCTTTTATTCATCAAAAAAAAAAAAAAAAAAGAATTCATATTAGGAAAATATAAATAACACAACACATTAAAAAAAAACAAAAAAATTTCATCCATTTTAGCAATACAATTTTGTTTAATTTCTTAAAGGATTAATTTTTCAAATAGATTTCAAAAAAGAGCCACTTTCACAATGCGTTCAAATTTGAACTGAAGATACTTTTGAAGAAGGTGGAAACGGTACGGCATCAAAAAAATTAAAAGTGTATTAATAGATGGCGCTGTAAATCAGCATAAAGAAAGTGAATTCGGCTGCCAGTGAAATTTTGAATTGAAATGACAACGTATTTGGCATGATTGGCACATTAAACCCTCTATAATGTTCTTGATTGTTTCGTTTTTTTTTTGACGGAAAAAATGGCCTCCAAGTCATTCAACAGTTGTGACACTGTGAATGGAAAAGCCCGCCCACCACGGCAAGGTCATACCCAATCGGATGGGAAACGGGGTGGAACTTTCTTTGATGCCATACTGTTTCCCTTACAAGCATCTTGAAAACCATTGTGACGAGGGCTCTTTCTTGACAGCATTTGAAAGTAGGACTTTAATTATAACCACCCTGTATATTATTCAACATGGAGGTAATGTTACTCGCGTCCGCAATCTTAAGAAAGCCACACGTGCTTCCTGGGTGGTGCTAAATGAGTGGTGGGCTGTGGCCCCGGAAAATGACTTACGCCATCCGAACCTTAAAGTGAATATACAGTAGAACTCCTGTGTAAGTCGAACTTAAGTTTGTGACGCCGAAATAATCTGGAGTTATAGAGCTTGACTTCAGAGTGGAGGATTTCGACTCACGCGGATTTTGTAAGGAAATATTCGACTTGTAGAGGTCTGAGCTACTTCTGAGCTTTATTTTATTAGAGGTAAAATAAATAAAACTTCAAGTTACAGAGGTAATAAACATGTTTGTTTACTAAGTTATATTATGTACTACAATAAAAAATTTGAAATAATTCCATTAACATACAATTAAAAAATATTATGTGTTAAAAAAAATCAATTTGTGTGCATTTATGCGCTTTAGATAATTCGATCGTTCTCTATATATCGCTAAAGTTCAAATGAAATCCAATAGCAATAATAAGAATTATAAAAAGAACAAAAATTATAATAGGGGAATATTTCACAGAATTGGTTATTCTATTTTACTGTATACTCATACATTGTTCTGTAAGAAACAATGGCGTGCATTGTCGGCAAATCCTTAAAGTCGGTAACTTATTTTTCTTCGAGCTATAGAGGTAATTAGTTTCCAAATGATCAAGTTGTAAAGGTTGTAAAATCAAACATTGCTAATGTTCCAGATACAGAGGTCCAATTTTTTTTTTTTTTTTTTTTTTTTTTTTTTTTTTTTCGAGTTACGGAAGTCAAATATACACCAAAATGGTTTAGGGGGATTGACTCATTATTTCGACTTATAGAGGGTTGAAATTTCGAGTCATGGAGGTTTTGGGGTTTGAAGGGAAGGGAACAAAAACAATTTTCGAGTTGTGGAGTTTTTCGACTTATCGAGGTTCTAAAGAGGGCCCATTGTGCTACAATGGAATGCTGGTGGCCTGTCTGGCGCTAAATTTCAAGAAATTAAAAAAGATGCGTGTAGAGAAGGGATGTTGATGTTCTGGTAGTCCTAGAGGCAAATATCACACACACAAAAAAATGAAACAAGATATCAAGTTCCGTTATGAAAATGGTGAATGCATCCTTTTCCAGTGGATTCCACTACATGTCGGAATGGATGGAAACGAAAGGGCAGATCTTCTGGCAAAAAAAAAAAAAAAAAGAAAGAAAGAAAGAAAATAGAACAGAAGCAGTTCCTGGTGTGTAGCCTACCTATCTGGACAGTGTCTTATCATTCTTGACGCTTTTAGGCCCCAATAGAGATTGTGAACTCTGATACATGTGTTTTATGTAAGACAGAGAAAATGAATCTCTTCTTGTTGACCAGGGACTGGAACCTAACGTATTTGTGTACTCTTTACTGGGGTTTTATTTGTACTTTACTTATTAGGTTTCTTCTTGAAATTTCAATTTTTATTCTTAGACCAATTAATTTATTTTTGGGTGTTTTCGAGGCCTTTGGGTCGTTTTTTGTTAAGAATGTCTGGTCTTTTCCCTTTGTAATTTTGATTTGTTTATATGCTCCTTTTGTTTCTACGGTAAGTGGCCAAATTTTCAAGGATTGAGTCCTAATGAAGCCATAGGTAACAACAACAACAACATATATATTCAACAGCGAAGTGAAACAGTTTGAATATAAACTGTTTCACTTTGCTGTGAAACAGTTGCTGCATAGTTTCATTAAAATTATATTTATTAAACAGGAGCCGGAATGGCCGAGTGGCTACAGCGTTCAGTACCACAGGTTTCGGGTACGAATCCCAGCAGTGCCATGGTGTTTGCGAGTGGTTCGGAATCCACTTTTAAACCGTAGGTCCCGATTATAGGATCGTAGGAGAACGTTTCAGGGGGCGTTGTTGGCCCACGTCCGTGGCTTATCTTCAAACTACACGCACCTCCTGGGTAGTGCTAAGTGAGTAACGTCTGTGCAACGCTTTCCTTAAGGCATCAAAGACAATTGTCTAAGTTGTTTACCAGCTGCGCGTTGGAACAAAAAATATTTATTAAACATCCAACTTGAGCTAAAGTAAAAGATTCTCAAACCTACTGCTAATCAGATTGCAAAGATAAATACGAAAAGTTTACAGACTAACAAAAGCAAACTTCTCACTAGCGTTGGGTGCCCGTGGAACCAGACCGGTAATCAGCATTTTTTAAGTTTAGGTTTGTCGCTCTAGGGTCATTTTGAGCACACTTTGGGCCTAATTAGACCCAGGACCATGCAGCTTAACGTGGAACCACTCACAAATGTATGAAGGCCACCGTGCACCAAACTTGAAGCCTGTTGTACCGTAGGCCAGAGCGCTAGCCAATTGGCTGCCATTTTTTGTAGGAGTTGGTCTCGGTTTGTCATTCTACGATCATTTTGTACACGTTTAGGATAATTAGCACAGTTTACATTACAGTTTAACATGATTGCGAACCACTGACAAACATCCATACAATGCAGCCAGGATTCGAATCCGAAGCCTGAGCCAAAGGCCAGAGCGCTAGCCAGTTAGCCATTAGGCCGCTATTGTTTCTAGGGCACAGTCAGCTTCACTAAGTTACGACACTAACATTTACAAAATGCTCTTTAATATTAATGTTGTTTTCAAACTTTTGTAAAATTTAACAGTCAATTCATATACACAAACACTTTCAATATACAGTGGCTCCCAAAGTGTTCGTACACCTATCATTTTCATTGAAATAAGGCTCTATCGTTAATTAAGAATTAATATTTCCGAATGGCTGTTTGAATTATTAGATCTATAATCCATTCTGACAAAACAATTCCTAAAATATTTTTAAAACATACTAAAAATTTACTTTTAAGGAATCAATAATCAAAAAGTTACAAACATTTCATCTCAAAAAAGTCTTCGTACACTGAAATATTTTTGGTTAATATCAAAATTAGAATGATCGTTTTCCACTTTTAATTTTTACATTGGGGTGGCATTTAAAAATCGTTTTACTTTTTAATTTGTGTTTGTTTACTTCATTATATTCCTATTTATTATTTAAAAATGGGTAGCAGTCAAAAATTACAAACAGCATTCGAAAATGGATAATTTTCGCCATAGTGAGGTAAATCAATTCGAAATATCGCTAAAATAGTTCATTTATCCCATTTTACTGTGCAGTACGTGATAAAACGGTTTAAAGAAGAAAATAGGATGGAAAACAAGGTAAGAAAAGGTCGACCGAGAAAGTTAACTAAACGTGATTTGAGAGATTTACTGTTAGAAAATGTGTGAAAAATCCACGTTTGAGTGCTAAAAGTTTCTGCATAATTGAATGAAAAGTTTTCTACTTCAATTTCACCTGAAACTGTTCGACGAGTTCTCAGAAAAGCTGGATTACATGGGCGTTCTGCATGTAAAAATTTTTTATTAGTGCGAAAAACAGAGCTTTTTGGCTTTCATTCGCAAAATCAATGATAAATAAACCCGAAAATGGAATAAAGTCCTATTTGCTGACGAAAGCAAATTTAACATTTT
>BPLR01010584.1:0-28380 GCA_021605095.1 Caerostris extrusa | reverse complement strand
ATTTCCAGTTTATTACTGCCGCCGTGGAACTTTTTTTAAACGGTTGGTTCTTTATCAGAGGATAAAAGTTCTCCCGATTGGGGTTCGTTTTATTATTAGCACCTGATTTATGGGTGCGATTTAATGTTTAACCAGTGTTTGGAGATGAGAATAAATTAACCTTCTTAGCGTAGTTTAAGCTGAGAAATTTCAGGGGCTTATCTTGAAATCTGACCACTTTTTTTTTTCATAAATCTTTCAACATTTAAAAATAGTGAGTGTTGTCAAATCTGATTTTTATGATAGTCTTTTTATTTATTCATTTCGTTGATTTTTGTTCATGTTGTTTATTTCTTTTTTATTTTTTAACTTTCATACAAAAATAATATTTAGGAGATTAGAATTAAATTTATTATTTTCTTCTTATAAGTTAATTTTGATTTCAAAAAAGAAAATCATATTGGAAATTTTGTTTTGAATTTTGCAATTTTTTGAATATTTTGACTATTACATATTTCCTACCAATATTGGCACTTAATTTTGAATACCGCGCATTTCTATGAATATTGTGCATTTATTTTGAATATTGCATATTTCTATTAATATTGGCAACTTTATTTTCTCTAGTTTATTTTAATTTGATGATTATAAAATATTTTTTCTTAAAGATTATGAGTATACTGAATATGATTTGTTACAAAAATGGATCAAGATAATTTAATTTTCGCTAAATTTTTTTCACTTGTTTATTTTAATATGGATCTGATTAATAATTTTATCTTAATACTTTTAAATGACTATGTTCAGTTTAGTTTTGGAAGAAAAATATTTTTTTTTTTTAATTTTATGTCAGTTTTTTAACTAATTGCTAATTTTATTTTGAATTTTCTTAATATTTTTATTTTCTATCTTAAATTTTGGATACGTTTATTTATCGGGAGGGGAGGATCGAATGAAATGTTTCATTTTTTGCGTGCTAATTTTTATTTTATTGTTGCATTGTTTGGCGGTTTTATTTTTCCTATTTTTTATTTTGAGTTTTTTCTTTGAAAACTTTTCTCAGACATCTGAAACCATTAAGGTATAATAAAAAAAAATTTCCTGTGATTTATACTATATTAATTTGCCGACTTTAAAGAAGAACAAAACTTTCTTACGCAGTTTAAGACAGAGAAAAAGGGATTTTACTTAATTTATTTTATACTTATATTTATTTTTCTCTAATATTTTTTTTGATCTCGTATTAGTTTTAATTTTGATAATTATTTTATTTTATTTTTCCTAGATTTATATTTCTATACTCTATTGAAACAGTGGATATGCTAGGTTTGAGTTTTTGAAGAAAAACCGTATCTTTACTAATTTTAATTACTCAATTTATTAGAAGAAAAATGACTCAACTTCATTTGGGATACAAAAAAATATTTTTTTAGTTTATTAATAAAGAAAAAACGAAAATTTTTCACAATTATTGTGTAGTATTAAAGAAGAAAAGTAGATTTTGTTAATCTTATTTTGAGAATTACTTGTTTTAATATCTTATTTTTTTTGCATTAGATTTCTATGCAGTCTTTAATTTTGTATTGGTACTTGCGTAATAACGATACCTGGGCTACAGACTTGGCGGTTTTTCAGTCGCAAACGCTAATATAACAGCTACAGATTTGGCGGTTTTTGGTGGCGCCAATCTAACAGCTGCAGATGTGCGCTGAGCTTTGACGCCATTTTGTAGTGCTACGAAAATGCGTATTTGGGATTTGCCAGAAACAGAACAAGATGCAATTTTATTTTTTCAGGAGCGAAATATTTTACCGAAACAACGAAAATTTCCCAATTCCCATGACATGAAACTTTATTTTGGTAAACGTAAATTTTGGAAATGCAATTTCAGTCAGTGTGCTCATCGTGTGGACTTAGAAAAGACAACTGGTTTGAGGGAAGCAGAATTCCATTTGTACAGCTTTGAGATTCATATACTGCTGGTGCGAGGAGTTGACGTCGATTAAATTTTGAGAAAAGCAACTTGATTTATCGGATAAAACTGAAATAGATTGGAACAATTACATGCATGAATTGTGTGTCTTGGATATGGAGAATAAACCAAAAAAAGAAAGTAGGTGGACCAGCACTAAAATCTGTTTGACTGTGTTTTTAAATAAAGTGTTTTGACTACTTTGTGTTTAAATAAAGTGTTTTGAATTTGAAAGCGTTTTGATTTTAAATGAAGTGTTTTATTATTTGGAACAAAAATTGTAAGTGTAGATTGGCTCCAAAAAACCGCCAAATCTGTAGCCTGCGGTTGGTCGCGTGTGCTCTTTATTGGCGCAACTGTCGCCAAGGTATCGTTGATACGTAAGTACCATTTTATTTTATTTTTTTTTTTAAATGTATCCTAAAGTCTTACATCCTACAGTACAGTATGCTGTTACTCAAAATCTTTAAATGGCAGGAAAATGAGATATAACAAAAACTATTCTAATTTTTCTATTCTAATATTTTAAAGAGAATTTCTAACTTGAGACCTTAATTTGTAAAAGTTTGCCAAGGGTGTTCGAGTCAATTTATAAACTTTAATGAATGGATGATATTTCTCGTAACAGTAGATAAAGACTTTCTACTATAAATAACAATAAAAACTACTAATTGATAAAAACATTCATAAATAATTAAATATTTACATAGAAATTTCATAATTGTATTCTGGCTCATATCACATAAAATTTAGTGTAAAAATTAAAGCAGCATCTGTTTCATAAAAGATGAATGCATTAAAATCGTTAAATCGCAGGAAAAATGAGAGGTAACAAAAATATTCTAATATTCACTAAAAATATTTTTTACCATAAAAATAGTAATTTTGAGATTCTTTACAGGTATAACTATGTAACCTTTTTATATCTATTAACCAGCTATTTTTTAATTTGACTTCAAAAAAAAATCGAAATACTTCTAATAAAATCGTTCATTGTGCTTTTAAATATCTGAATCCTACTAAGAATATTTAAAAAAGGAACTAATTCTTGAAACTATGACAAAAAAAAAAAAGTAAATTCTTTAACGATTTCACCAGAAATCGTTTCCACTGATATTAAAAAAAAAAAGAAACGAAAACCAAGTTAACACAAAATCAATAGCTTTTCTGCCCACAAAAGCAAACATATAATTAACATTCTTCTTGCACCAGAAAAATCAACAGGAAATAGTTTAAATTCTAACAAAAGTTAAGACGAGGAAAAAAAAATTAACGCTAAGCTATGCAAACTACCGCGCCAAATTAAAAAAGAGCTTGAATATATAAATAAAACTCCCATCTTGGTAAAATTCCATGGCTCAACGATTTTACATGCCATTTACTTTAGCTCAGAAACAGATTTTAAAAAAATAAAACAGCAGAAAAAAAAATCAGACTTTTTCTTTGCTTTATTCTTCCAAGACCGTATTAAGAAGAAAAAATTTGGCGACGAAATTGAAGCATTTCTTCGTAAAAATCCCCAAACTGCGGTCTTCCCTTTCCGCTTGGTAATCACAAGAGTGGAGATGAAAATAAAATTACAAAGTAGGGGATCATATTTCCGCGGCAGAAATTTTCAAAAAGAGTTGTAATTTCAGGTCAGCTCGCATATTTGAAGATGTCAGCAGCGGCTAATACTGATAAAAATCAGAGTAATGGACTGATAAAAGGAAAATTAGCAATCACTTTGAAAGAAAATTATCCCTGTTTTTTATCGAGTGAGCAGCTGTAAATTTCTAAAAATTTCTCTTTAGTCGACATTTGTAGTGTAATTTGCCGTTGTGGTACTTATTTGAAATAATGAGGATATTTCTGAACTTTAACAATATACTTGATGTATAAGCATTCTGAACAAGTATTATGTTACTGTTATTTACCCGATTTCAATATTTTAAAGAGAACATCTAACTTGAGATCTTAATTTGTAAAGTTTGCCTAGTGTTTTTTGGAGAAAATATTTAAACTTCAATTAATGGACGATATTTCTCGTAGCACTAGATACATGATCTTGTATAGAAGCACCTATGCGAGATTGATAAAATTAATCTATACTTACATATTAATAATAGTTTCATGTATTAAACATAACTCTGTGTCCTGAGGGTCTAGTGGATAATAATGTGTTTACATTTATATTTTTGTGTTGGCAAAGAACATGAAACATAAAAAAGTTAACAATCATTCAAATAAACAAAGATTTTACTAAAAAAAATGATATAAATATTTTTCTTTGAAGACGAAAATCCCGAGTATACTGAATTTGATTTCTGGAAAAAATGGATCCTGATTTAATTTTTTTTCAAAATTGTTTATTTTAATATGGACTTTGTTAATAATCTTTTCATGACACCTTTAAATGACTACGTTCAGTTTAGTTTTTAAAAAATACCTTTTTTAAAACTTGGTTTCCGTTTTTTAACTAATTGCTATTTTTTATGTTAGATTTTACTAATATTTTTTCTTTCACATCTTAAATTTAGGAATACGTTTTTTTTTTTTTTTTTTTTTTGAAAATCAAATGAATTGTTTTATTTTTCTTATGTTTACCAATCTTTACCCATTTCTTTTAAATTAATTTATTTTTTTGAAATTTTCTATTGCATACATTCCAGAATCTAAGGAAGCATTACGATTGACTGCTTAATAAATTTATCGGCACCTTAACCAAATCCTATTCTCCCTTCAAACGCCAATCACCCTTCCATAAAAACATTACACCCAACTTTTCGGAGCCCTGGTTTGATTAATAATTCACGCACTAAATTCTCCAGCGAGAAGGAATTTTGAAACACGCACATGTGCACCTACAGGAATTACCTACAGCATTAATTGCAAATTCTTCTTTCGCAGTGCGTACAGAATCCCAAAATGCTGATCTTTGTGCCTTCGTTTAACGATCACGAAAGGAAAAAGGCTGGACCTGGATTTTGGTATCGATTTATTGGCTGCCCGGATAGCGAGTGCTACTTAAAATTACCTATCTGGCTACTTAATTGGCCAAGCTATTAAAGTCGGCCTCGTAATTAGAGTAACTCAATAAAATCTGTCCAGCTTTTAGTTACAGAATGTCTGGTAAAGGTGGTAAAGTAAAGGAAAGAGTAAGACTCGATCCAGCAGAGCTGGTCTTCAGTTCCCTGTGGGACGTATTCAACGTCTGCTAAGAAAGGGAAATTATGCTGAACGCGTGGGAGTCTATGGGTTTACCCTAAATCGTTTCCTCCAAAGTCCAAAGTTTCCCAAAGTCTCGTGGAAGTTGTTCCCCCCTTAAAGTTACTAAAATTGGCATTAGAAATAATAATCATCGAGGTAATGTACTCGATCTTGTTTTCTTTAAATTTATCCCCTTTAACTATGATATTGAGGAGCTTTTACAGATTTAGATTCTGATCACTTCCCCGTTATCTTAACCTTGGACACCAGCCCTGAATCACTGAATGTTCCTAATCAGTTAAACACCAATTGGGAGAACTTCAGACATGTGATGAATAGCAAAAGTCTACCAAGTTTCTATTTACGTACAACGAATGATGCCGATGAAAGAATCGAGGAATTAAATAACATCTATGTCACATGTCTGCAGGAAAGTTCTTCCCCAAAATTCAAATCCCCACAGGTTAGATTTCCTCAGCATATTAAAGATGCAATCAAGCTACGAAATTATTACCGTCATAGGTGGCAAAGGACAAGAGATCCTGAGTTCCTACGGCAATATTATCGCTCTCTAATAGATATTAGAGAAGCCATCACGGTCTTTGCACAGCAACGCTGGCAAAACGACATATAGGCCCTGACGCCTGAGTCAACATCACTTTGGAAGAAATGTTTCCCTCCTACGCAGACAATATCACAACATTCCGCCCTTGCAGGGCGCCAACGGCCGAGCAGCTTATTCTCCAGAAGATAAAGCGGAACTGCTCGCAGACACTCACAAATCCTAATTTGAACTCAATCACGATGTTGAAGATAGAAATTTCTTCGAACACGCTAACTCTACAGTCACAGACTTCTTACAAAAATCACATGTTAATAGTTTACACTTAATCACTCCAAAAGAAGTCTGTGAAATTATCAGGAATTTCAAGAACAATAAAACCCCTGGGCTGGATCTTATTAATAATCGTATGTTAAAGTCCACTCCTATTAAATTTCTTTATATTACCATTCTTTTTAACTTTCTACTTAGGACCTGTCATTTCCCAGCTTGCTGGAAGACTGCCGTAGTATGCCCCATTCTAAGCCAAATGCTAATTTGGCTTACCCTCAAAATTACCGTCCTATCTCACTACTTAATAGCTTGAGCAAAATATTCGGATCTGCGTTACTTAAACGCCTGAATCAGCATTGCGATCTTCATAAATTAATTATCCCTGAACAATTTGGTTTCAAAAGGCAATTAAGTACCTGTCACCAATTACTTAGGTTGACAAAGCTGATTCATGACGGCTTCAACGAACGCAAATCCTCGGAATATTATTTTGGACGTAGCCAAGGCCTTTGACAAAATTTGGCATAATGGCTTATTATTCAAGCTCATACGACTTGATTTTCCGGCACAGATTATTAAGATTCTTTGCTCCTACCTACAAACCCGAGATTTCTTTGTCAGAGTAGGTGGAGTTACTTCTCAACCAGACCAATAGAAGGGGGACTACCGCATGGGTCGCTCTTAGCGCCCGCCCTCTTCAATTTATATATAAACGATATACCGAGAGACTGCCAAACCTCTCTTTTCTGCTACGCTGATGATACGGCGATAGCCACACAAAACAAATCACCTCAGCTTGCTGTTAAAGACTTACAATATTCTGTTTTTAAACTAGAAAAATGGTTAACCCCTGGAAAATTAAAATTAATGCCACGAAATCTGCCATTATGCTATTTACTCGGAAGATCTCTTTTTCTCCATTAGGGAGTATCACTCTTTTGACCAGCCCGTCCCCTGGGTAACTGAATATAGATACCTGGGGTTGTTTTTAGACAAAATTATCTTTCAATTCCCATATTAGGAATACAGTTGCTAAAGCAACTGGTGCGAGTATTAAACTCAACTGCCTAATTTCTCGAAAGAGTAGGCTTGCGATCAAACACAAGCTTCTGCTCTACAAGTCTATCATTAGACCTATCCTGGTTTACCGTAGTCCTATCTGGGCCTCCACCACTCACAAATATAAAGAGACTACAGGTATTCCAGAATAAACACCTGGCTATGATTGCCGACGCACCATGGTTCGTCCGTCGTAAGATCATCCATAGAGATCTAGACGTCTAACCTATTCCAAATTATATAATCAAAATTTCAAAGAATTTTCTTGAAAATGTCCTCAGATTAGCAATGAGTTAATCCGTCGTCTGCCAATCTATCACCCTGGGGTGAAAAGTTCTCAAAAAACGACCACGGGCAGTTTACGACGTCTCCTATGAGTGCTTTCCTAAACTTAAGAAACACCATGGCTGTTACTCTGAACAAGCGCAAGCGAGTTCAGGTAATGGGGTGAGCCTAGCTCATTGAGAATTTATCTCAATGTGTATCTGACGATTACTTCGGCTTAAAAACTAATTGATCTTCCATTAATTAAAACAAACTGGCACAGAGGTAAAGATTCGGATCTTTGACCGCGAGGTTGAGGGTTCAGATCAGAATTCTGTTCCTTTTTGCATTTATTATTGCTACGTTGTGCTTTAAATTTATTCATGACTTTCCGACTAGTAATTAAGTTAGGTTTTTATTGTACGCTTTTTTACCCCCTTTTTTGTAAGGGAAATAAAAAAGGATTAGATATAAAAAATATAAAATTAAAAATAAAAATTATAAAATCGAAAACCAAACAAAAAGTATAAAATAATAAAAAAAAAACAAATAAAATTATAAAATAAAAAAAAAAAAAAAGAATCACGGTTCTGTGATCGGCCTTTTTTTTGTGTGAGGACACTAACCTTTTACCTTTCAGATGCTCCTATTGGCTCCACCTTTCAGCATAATTCCCAATCAAGGTTATTGGTAAACAAACAAAACTTGTTTGTTTACGTTTTCGCAATATGTCTACGGCATCGACAACTGGTCCCTAATTGTACCGAATTTAAAACTTAACTTTTAAATTAATTGAGCAGCCAATTAAAATTCCAAGCCTATATATGAATTAAGATGCGGAGGTTTAAGGGGTATTTCCCCCTGTTGGTACTCCGTAATCGGTACGCCAGTTGCCAGTACAGAATGTCGTATTTCCAGTTTATTACTGGCCACCGGGGAACTTTGGTTCTTTATCTAGGAATAAAAGTTGCCCCATTTTCGATTGGGGCTCCGTTTTGTTATTAGCACCTGATTTATGGGTGCGATTTAATGTTTAACCAGTGTTGGGAGGTGAGTATAATTAACCTTCTTAGCGCAGTTTAAGCTGAGAACTTTTTATGGTTATCTTGTTTTTTGAAATTTTTACTTTTATACATAAATCTTTCAACGTCAAAAATAGTGTTACCAAATCTGATTTTCTGGGCAATATTTATATTTAACCATTTTTGTTAATTTTTATTTGCTGCATATATCATTTTTTTTTTTTTTTAATTTGACTTCAGAATCTCTTTAATATTATTTTTCTTATTATAATGATTTATGAGTGTTGGATATGAGTTCTAAAAGAAAATTTGATACTGGCAATTTTATTTTTGAGTATTGGACATGAATATTTCCAATTTCATTTTTGAATATTGCGTATTTCTATGAATATTGCCAATTTCATTGTAGAGTATTGCGTATTTCTATGAATAATATTGCCAATTTCATTGTAGAGTATTGCGTATTTCTATGAATATTGCCAATTTCCTTGTAGAAAATTGCGTATTTCTATGAATATTACCCATGCATTGCCATTTTTGAATATTGCCAATTTTATTTTTATGCATTGCATATTTCTACGAATATTGCCCATTTTATTATTCTATATTGCATATTTCTATGAATATTGCCAATTTAATTTTCACTAGTTTATTTTAATTTGCCGATTATAAATATTTTTCTTAAAAGACTTGAAATCATGAGAATACTGAATTTGGTTTCTGTAAAAACGGATCATGATAATTTTATTTTTGCTAATTTTTTCTAACTTATTTATTTTAATATGGACCTTGTTAGTAATCTTTTCATATCACCTTTACTATAAATGACTATGCTGGGTTTAATTTTTGAAGAAAAGTACTTTTTTCAAAATTTTGTTTCCTATTTTTCAAAACTAATTGCCAATTTTTGTGTTAGATTTTGCTAATATTTTTTATTCTCATCTTTTATTTAGGAATAAGTTTTTTTTTTTTTTGGAAAATCAAATGATTTTATTTTTAGGTTTTACTAATCTTTACCCATTTCATTTTAAACTACTTAATTTTTGAAAATTTTCTATCGCGTACGTTCCGCATGCTAATGAATCCTCGCGATTGACTGTTTAATAAATTTATCGGCCTCTTAACCAAACCTTATTCTCAACTTCAAACGCCAATCGCCCTTCCATAAAACACTGCACCTGGCCTTTTTCCGGAATCCTGGTTTGATTAATAATGGAATTCACTAACAAATTCCCCAGGGAGAAGGAATTTTGAAACACACGCATGCGCACCTACAGGAATTACCTACAGCATTAATTGCAAATTCATCTTTTGCAATGCGTACAGAATCCCAAAAATGTTGATCTTTTGCCTTTGTTTAATGATCACGAAAAGAAAAAAAAAAGGCGGGACTTGGATTTTGGTAAAATTTATTGGCTGTCCAGATAGCGAGTGCTACTTAAAATTACCTATCCGGCTACTTAATTGGCTCATTATTAAAGTGGACACCGTAATTAGAGTAACTCAATAAAATCTGTCCAGCTTTTAGTTACAGAATGTCGCATTTCCAGTTTATTACTGGCCGCCGTGGAACTTTTTAAAAGGTCGGCTCTTTATCTGGGGATAAAAGTTGCCCCATTTTCGATTGGGGTTCCGTTTTGTTATTAGCACCTGATTTATGGATGCGATTTAATGTTTAACCAGTGTTTGGAGAGGAGAATAATTAACCTTCTTGGCGCAGTTTACGCTGAGATTTTTTTATGGTCATCTTGATATTTTTTCTTTTGGTTTCTTAAATCATTCAACATTTAGAAATAGTGAATGTTACCAAATCTGATTTTGGGGAAGTCTTCATAATTAATCATTTTATTAATTTTTATTCATGTTTATAATTTCATTTTTCCTTTTCTAACATTATTTTGAATATCCTTAATATTGTTTTTTAATTCTTTTTTTATTGTTTATCATGATGATCATTTATGATTATGTTGGATTTGATTTCTTAAAGAATATTTGATGTTGCCAATTTTAATTTTGAATATTGCATATTTCTATGAATATTGAATTTTGTTTTTGTATATTGCCAATTTTGTTTTTGAATTTGAATTTTGTTTTTTTGCCAATTTTTTTTTTTTTGAATGTTGCAATTTTTGTTTTTAAATATTGTCATTTTTTTTTGATATTGGCAATTTTTTTTTTGAATATTGCCTTTTCTCTATTGTTTTTTTTTTTTTTTTAATTTGCCGATTATAAATATTTTTCTTAATGATTTGAACTTATGAGTATACTGAATTTGACTTTTTGGGGAAAAAATGGATCATGATAATTTTATATTCAAAGAGATTTTTTAAACTTTTATTTGAATATGAATCTTCTTAATTTTTTCTTATCACCTTAAAATGACTATGTTCAGTTTAATTTTGTAAAAAAAAAATTTTTTTAATTTTATGTCCGTTTTTGAACTAATTGCTAATTTTATTTTGAATTTTCTTAATATTTTTATTTTTCATCTTACATTTTCGATACGTTTTTTTATCGGAAGGGTGGATCAAATGAATCGTTTCATTTTGATGTGTTCTAATTTTTGCTAATTTATATTTTATTGTTGCATTGTTTGGAGATTTATTTTTCCTATTTTATTTTGAGTTTTTATTTGAAAATTTTCTCAGACATCTGAAACCATTAAGTATAATAATTTTTCATGTGATTTATACTATATTAATTTGTTAATTTAAAAGACCAAAACCTTTTTACGCATCTTACGGCAGAGAAAAAAGTGATTTTACTTAATTTATTTTACATTTATATTTATTTTCACTTATATTTTATATATATTAAGAAGAAAACGAACGTTTCCGAAGAAAAACGTATCGCATTAATTTTAATTACTTAATTTAATACAGGAAATAATGACTCATAATTTTATTTGGGGTATAAAATAATTTTTTTTATTTTATTAACAAAGAAAACCGAAATTTTCCAACTTTATTAATTAATATTATTAAAGAAGAAAAGTAAATTTTTTTTTTTTTAATCTCATTTTGAGAATTTCTGAACTCTGTTTTACTACTTTTAATATTTTTATTTCTGCATTCAATTTCTATGCAGTCTTTAATTTTATTTTAATAAAAGAAGTTTTTCAAAAATTGTTTATTTCAAGTGTAAAAAGAAGAAAATTGATTTCAAATATAGGAATCTGCAATTGTTCGTTATATACAATTTTAGTTTAGTATCCCTATAGTCTTGCAACCTATAGTAAAGTATGCTATAACGTAATCGCATCAAAATCTTTAAATCGCAGGAAAAATGAGAGGTAACAAAAAATATTCTAATATTCACTAAAAATATTTTTTTCCATAAATATACTAATTTTTGAGATTCTTTAGAATTAAAACTATGTAACTTTTTTATATCTATTAACCATCTTTTTTAATTTGACTTTAAAAAAAAAAGTCGACATACTTCTAATAAAATTGTTTAACGATCTTCATTGTGCTTTTAAATACCTGGAATCCTACTAAGAATTTTTTAAAAAAAAGAACTAATGTCTTGAAACTATGACAAAAGAAGGCTGTAAATTCTTTAACGATTTAACCAGAAATCGTTTCCACTGACATGAAAAAATTATTTTTTTTCGTTTCTTTTAACTCAAAAAATCAACAGATTTTCTGTCCCCCAAAAGCAAACATATAATTAACATTCTTCTTGCGTAGAAAAATCAACAGGAAATAGTTTAAATTCTAACAAAGTTAAGATGAGGGAAAAAAATAACGCCAAGCTATGCAAAACTACAACGCCAAATTAAAAGAGGGCTTGAATATATAAATAAAACTCCCATCTTGGTAAAATTCCGTGGGTCAACGATTTTACACGCCATTTACTTTAGCTCAGAAACAGATTTTAATAATAAAAAAAATCAGACTTTTTCTTTGCCTTATTCCTTCCAAGACCGCATTAGGGAAGAAAATTTGGCGACGAAATTAAAGCATTTCTTCTGGAAAATCCCCCCAAACTGCGGTCTCCCTTTTCGCTTGGTAATCACAAGAGTGGAGATGAAAATAAAATTACAAAGCAGGGATCATATTTCCGCGGAGAAATTCCTCAAAAGAGTTTTAATTTCGGGCCGCTCGTATATTTGAAGATGTCAGCAGCAGCTAATACTGATAAAATCAGAGTAATGGACTGATAAAAAAAGGGAAAATTAGCAATCCCTTTGAAAGAAAATTATCCCTGATTTTATCGAGTGCGCAGCTGTAACTTTCTAAAAAATTTCTCTTAGTCGACATTTTATAGTGAATTTTGGCGTTATGGGACTTGTTATTTGAAATAATGAGGGGATATTTCTGGAACTTTAACAATATACTTGATGTATAAGCATTCTGAACAAGTATTATGTTACTGTTATTTACTCCGATTTCAATATTTTAAATATTTTCTCCAACACACTTGCCAAACTTTGCAAATTAAGATGTCAATTAAGATCTCCAAGTTAAAGTTTTCTTTTTAAACTTTAATTAAGGGATCATATTTCTTGTAACTGTAGATACATGATCCTGTAGAGAAGCACTTATGGAACATTATTAACATTAATTTATACTTACATATAAGTAACAATTATTATACTAAACATTTTTCTTTGGAACCAGATGGCCTTGTCGGAAATAATTCAGGTTTGGTAAGGGTGTAAGATAAACAAGTAATATAAAAATAAATTTGTAAAGTCAATTCCTACCTTTTTTACTATATTGCAGAACGTCCTTTATAAATAATTTTCTTTTTCATTTTTTAAGTTTATCTGGCGCCATCTATTGGTAGATATATGCAACTTAAAATTAAAAACATTAAAATCAATTAATTAAATTTAATTACTGAATTAATATTTGAAAAACTGTATTAACATCATGTCATCCACCACAAGTTCAAAAAAAAATGTATTTTTAACCTGAGTGGATGAATAAAAAAGTATTTTGTGAACGATTGAAGTTTGAAAAGATATATAGGGAGAGTGTGAGCTAATAGAAGGAATTGAAAAAAAAGGGAAATTAGCAATCGCAAGATAACAAAACAAAGTAAGTTTGTAAACGAAACAAGGAAGAACAGAGTAAAGAGATCGTATTTCAGATGTGTTGTATAAACACGCCTACCAATTTTTTTTTATCTAAGTCTTTCTAGGTGTTGGGATTTTTTCCGCCAGTGAATTTTTCCGTTTTTTCATGACCAGTATGAAGGGCTTAAAAGGAATGGTTACAGTGCAATGGTAAAAATTCTCAGTATACATAATCGACATTACTTTTACTAAGTTTCAATAACTTTTCCATTAAGTTCTACTTTGAAATGTAATTTTCATTAATACTGGGGCAATGAAGTCTCACAGACTTCGATATGAAGGTGTGAGGTATACGGCAATGCGTGAAGCAATGTGGGTATACCAAGGACAATCAATTTTAACACACAGACTGTGCAATGGCATACTATTAAACACAAATTAAAATCCTCGGTTGAAAAAATTCCAAAGGAAAAGACGGCTTCAATCTACGAATTCAATTATCTCTGAGGAAATGCTATTCAGTTTCAAGAGATTAGCGCTCCCAATGCGTTTTCTTTTGTCATAACACTTAACATAGTGCAAAGATCGGTTGTTGGCAATAGCACCGCAACCTGGGAATCCTGTTTTTAACATGAGGGTAATGATATGAGACACAAAACATCGACGCATAATAAGTTAACGTAACATCGCCTGTAATATCGCTTATAATCTTAAAAATCTGTACACAAGCATCAGATTTGGTTTGTCCCTCTACGATCGTTTTTTGCACACTTTGGGCTAATTAGATCTGAACCGACAGTTTAGCGTGGATTCCGAACCACAAACAAACATCTATGACAGGGCCATGTTTCGAACCTGAAGCCTGGATTGCCAAATGCCACAGTGCTGGTCAATTGGCTATTAGGCCATCAAATACATTACAAAGAAGAAATAAAAACAAAATATTTTGTCTATCCACTTGCGAATGACTAAAATTTTTAATTAAAATCATTATTTTAACAACTTTATGTCGAGTTTTTTTTTTTTTCTTAAAATAATTTCTTTCATTAAAATAAAATTAAAGACTACATAGAAATTTGAATGCAGAAATAAAATATTAAAAAGAAGTAAAACAAAGTTCAGTAATTTTCAAAATAAGATAACAAAATCTACTTTTCTTCTTCGAAAATATTACTTAATAAAGATGGAAAATTTAATTTTCTTTGTTAATAAAATCAAAGAAAATTATTTTTATACCCTAAATAAAATTATGAAAGTCATTTTTTCCTCTGATAAATTTAGTAATTAAAATTAGTAAAGAAAAGTTATTTTCGAAACTCAAACTTTGCATAGCCACCGTTTCAATCAGCTGGAAGAAATATAAATCTAAGAAAATAAATAAAGTAAAATATCAAAATTAAAATTATCCCATAAAAATATTTAGAGAAAATAAATGTCTAAAATAAATTAAGATTAGTTTTCTCTGCAGTACAATCTTAAGAAATGTTTGTCTTCTCAAGTAAGAAAACTAATATAGTATAAATCACACGAAACAAATTTGTTATACTTAATGATTTCAGATGTCTGAGAAAAGTTTCCAAATAAAAAAAATTCAAAATAAAATACTAAAAATAAACCGTCAAACAATGCAACAATAAAATAATAAAAATTAGCAAAGATTAGCAAACATAAGTAAATAAAGCCAAAATAAAATTATCAATTAGTCAAAAATAAATAAAATTAAAAAAACTATTTTTCTTCCACAATCAAACTAGACATACTCAATTAAAGATAAGAAAATATTATTAACTAAGTTCATATTAAAATAAACAAGTTTTTAAAAAATATATAGCGAAATTAAACATATCATGATAAATTTTTCTTTAGAAATCAAATTCGGTATAATCATGATTTCAAGACTTTACTTTAATTTACTGATTATAAATATTTTTTTTAAACTAGCGAAAATAAAATGGGCAATATTGATAGAAATTGGCAATATGCAAAAATGAAATTGGCAATATGCAAAAATGAAATTGGCAATATGCAAAAATGAAATTGGCAATATCCAAAAATGAAATTGGCAATATCCAAAAAATGAAATTGGCAATATCCAAAAAATGAAATTGGCAATATCCAAAAATGAAATTGGCAATATCAAAAAATGAAATTGGCAATATCCAAAAATGAAATTCGGCAATATCCAAAAATGAAATTGGCAATATCCAAAAAATGAAATTCGCAATATTCAAAAATAAAGTTGGCAATATCCAAAAAATGAAATTCGCAATATTCAAAAATAAAGTTGGCAATATTTATATAAATATGCAATATTCAAAAATAAAGTTGGCAATATTCATATAAAATATGCAATATTCAACAATAAAAGTTGGCAATATTCATATGATATTCAAAAATAATGTTGGCAGTATTAAAATTTAATCTGGAAATAAAAAAAAATTAACATATTCAAGAAGATGAAAATATTAATAATTTCATAAGAAACTAATATTAAGGAGATTCGAATTAAAGTTAGAAATGAAAAATGAAATTATCAACATGAACAAAATTAACAAAATGAATAAATATAAAGACCGCCCAGAAAATCAGATTTGGTAACACTCACTATTTCTAAACGTTGAAAGATTTATGGACAAAAGTAAAAATTTCAGATATCAAGATAACCGTAAAAAGTTCTCAGTTTAAACTACGCTAAGAAGGTTAATTATTCTCATCTCCCAACACTGGTTAAACATTAAATCGCCCCCATAAATCAGGTGCTAGTAACAAAACGGAACCCCAATCGAAAATGGGGCAACTTTTATCCCCAGATAAAGAACAGACCTTTTAAAAAGTTCCACGGTGGCCAGTAATAAACTGGAAATACGACATTCTACAACTAAAAGCTGGACAGATTTTATTGAGTTACTCTAATTACGAGGCCCACTTTAATAGCGAGCCAATTAAGTAGCCGGATAGGTAATTTTAAGTAGCACTCGCTATATAGGCAGCCAATAAATCGTTAAAAAAAATCCAATTCCCGCCTTTTTTTCTCCTTTCGCGATCATTAAACGAAGGCAAAAGATCAACATTTTTGGGATTCTGTACGCATTGCAAAAGAAGAATTTGCAATTAATGCTGTACTAGGTAATTCCTGGTGCGCCTGCACGTGTTTCAAAATTCCTTCTCCCTGCGTGAACTCCATTATTAATCAAACCAGGATTCGGGAAAAGCCGGGTGCTATGTTTTATGGAAGGGTGATTGGCGTTTGAAGGGAGAATAGGGTTTGCTTAAGATGCCGATAAATCTATTAAGCAGTCAATCGTAAGGATTCATTAATTTCTGGAATGTATGCAATAGAAAATTCAAAAAATTAAGTAGTTTAAAAGATAAAAATTTGTATACATAAAAATAAAACAATTCATTGGATTTTCAAAAAAGAGTGTATTCCTATATTTAAGATGAGAAAAGAAAAATAATAGCAATCTCTAACATAAAGTTAGCAATTAGTTAAAAAACAGAAACCAAGTGTTAAAACAGTATTTTTCTTCCAAAATTAAATTGAAAATAGTCTTTTAAAGGGGGACATGAAAAGATTATTAACAAAGTCTATATTAAAATAAACAAGTTAGAAAAAATTAAATCAGGATCCATTTTTCCAGAAATCAAATTCAGGATTTCAAGTCTTCAAGGGAAAAATCTTTATATATGATTTTGTAGCTAAAATCTTTGTTTATTTGATTGATTGTCAACCTTTTATGTTTCGTGTTCATTGCCAACACAAAAATATAAAGGTAAACACAATATTATCCACTAGACCCTCGGGACCCAAAGAGATATATTTAATATATGAACTATTATTAATATGTAAATATAGATTAATTTTATCAATGTCGCATAGGTGCTGCTCTAAAGATCATGTATCTAGTTCTACGAAAAATATCATCCATTAATTGAAGTTTAAATATTTTCTCCAACACACTTGGCAAACTTTTACAAATTAAGATCTCCAAGTTAGAAGCTTCTTTAAAATATTAAAATCGGAGTAAATAACAGTAACAGTTCAAGGAAATATCCCCTCATTATTTCATATATTTATTTCATATTTCCCATAACGCCAAATTTCCCTACAAAATGTCGACTAAGAGAAATTTTAGAAAGTTACAGCTGCACACTTGATAAAAATCAGGGATAATTTTCTTTCAAAGTGATTGCTAATTTTCCTTTTATCAGTCCATTACTCTGATTTTATCAGTATTAGCTGCTGCAGACATCTTCAAATATGCGAGCGGCACGAAATTAAAACTCTTTTGAGGAATTTCTGCCCCGGAAATATGATCCCTTCTTTGTAATTTTATTTTCGTCTCCACTCTTATGATTACCAAGCGAAAAGGAGACCGCAGTTTGGGGATTTTTAAGAAATGCTTTAATTTCGTCGCCAAATTTTTCTTCCTTAATGCGGTCTTGGAAGAATAAGGCAAAAAAAAAAAAAAAGTCTGATTTTTTTTTTTTTTTCTGCTTTTTTATTTTTTTTAAAAATCTGTTTCTGAGCTAAAGTAAATGGCGTGTAAAATCGTTGAGGCACGGAATTTTACGAAGATGGGAGTTTATTTATATATTTAAGCCCTCTTTTTAATTTGGCGTGGTAGTTTGCATAGCTTAGCGTTAATTTTTTCCCTCGTCTTAACTTTGTTAGAATTTAAACTATTTCCTGTTGATTTTTCTGGTGCAAGAAAAATGTTAATTATATGTTTGCTTTTGGTAGGTAGAAAAGCTGTTGATTTTTTTGAGTTAACTTGGTGTTCATTTCTTTTTTTTTTTTTTTTTTTTGTAATATCAGTGGAAACGATTTCTGTGAAATCGTTGAAGAATTTACTGCTTCTTTTGTCATAGTTTCAAGAAATTAGCCCTTTTTTAAAAATCCTTAGGTTTATTTCATGTATTTAGAAGCACAATGAAGATTCATTAAACAATTTAATCACAAGAATTTCAATTTTTTAAAGTCAAATTAAAAAAAAAAAAAAAGGTTAAATATATATAAAAATTGTTGCATAGTTATGCCTCCAAAGAATCTCAAAAGTTAGTATTTTTTGCGGAAAAAATACTCTTAGTAAATATTAAAATAATATTTTTTGTTACTTCACATTTTCTGCGATTTTAAGATTTTAATGAAATCTTTTTTTTTTTGAAACAGACGTTGCCTTAATTATTAATGTGATTAGAGCTAGAATACAATTAGGGAATTATCTTGTAAATACTCATTTATTTATGAATGCGTTTATTATTTGTGGCTGGGCTTTCTTTGAAAAATTAATTTTATGAAAATAATTTTGCTTATAATAAGCTCTATCACATAAAAGTTAGAATGAATTTAAGAAATTATCTTGTAAATACTCATTTATTTATGAATGTTTTTATTATTATTTGTAGTTGGAAGTATTTTTTTTTTGAAAAATTATTTTGATGAAAATAAATTTGTTTCTTATAAACAATAAAGCAGATCTTCAAAATAATATGATAATAAAATGTAATTGTTTTTCTACAATAAATCTTACTGCAATCTTTTATGGGTAATCTGAACGGATAGTTAAACAATGATCGCCTACAATTTATGATTCTCATATGAAAGAAATACTATTTCAGGGAGAATGAAATGAAATAGCAGTACCATGCCAAAAAAACTGGATAGCATTAACTATAATTGTTACTATTCTTAATGGAATATTTGTAATAAGGTTATCCTAAAGCCCACACCCCCAAAAATAGCAACCAAACTGGTATTGTTCCGCTTGATTTTTCTGTTGATAGAACTATTATAAAATTAATTTTGGATACAAATTTCCCGTTATATGTATGGTTTAGGATCAGAAAATATAATTATCTAACTTAGATTTTAGAAATGGGCCTGAATGGCCGAGTTTCTAGTGCTCTAGCGCTCGGGGCTACAGTCTCAAGCAGTAACGTAATGGATATTTTGTAGTGGTTCGGAATCCACTTTAAACCATGGATCCCGGTCTAATATGATCGTAGAGCGTTGTCTTGAGGTGTAGTGATCTCCAGCCCTCGTGGTTCTTCGCTAAAAATAAAAGCTGCGTAATTTTCTTAGTAATCGACGTTCCCTGCAATGGGATCCTTTGGACCTTTGTAGCCTTTTTCCTGCACCAGGAAGATTAGAAACAACAACAGATTTAGAAATTAAGGATAAAATAATAATGACATTCATCCAAACATTTAAGCAGTTGCAAACTTTTTCTTCATCTTTAACTGTTATCATACATCCCTTTTTTCTTCATTGGTGCAACAGTCCCTGATGGGCCAAGGCCGTCTGCCAACTAGCAGATTTTGAGACGAATCTTACATCCTTAATATCCTCTAAATAAATTACACGGAAAACATATGCAATACAATACTCATTTTAACGGAAACTATAAAAATTTCAAACAAGAAGATGATACATATTTCAAGAGAATCTCGATACAAAACATTTTACAAAAGGCGAACTGTTGACGTAGACTTCTGAATGGGCTCATTAGATGATCATGATGGCCTCAATTTCAGACATTGTGGAAGGTGTGTAATGCAAAAATTTCTATCAATATATAGTTGAAAATATTTATGCTAGCAATAATTATAATCTGTTCTAAAACCTAAAATATTTCCACAAGGCAATCTGGTTTCAAAGACATGCGTGTAAATAATAAATAATATATTAAACATATGTATAGATTAAATTTACCAACGTTGCATAAGTGCTGCTCTACAGGATCATGTCTACTGTTAGGAGAAAATATAAACTATTAATTAAAAATTAAATGTTTTCTCCAACACTCTTGAAAAACTTTTTACAAATTACGATCTCCAAGTTAGAAGTTCTCTTTAAAATATTAAAAATCGGAGTAAATAACAGTAACGTAATACTTGTTCAGAATGCTTATACATCAAGTATATTGTTAAAAGTTCAGAAATATCCCTCATTATTTCGAATAACAAGTTCCATAACGCCAAATTTCCCTACAAAATGTCGACTAAGAGTAATTTTAGAAAGTTACAACTGCAGACTCGATAAAAATCAGTGGATAATTTTCTTTCAAAGTGATTGCTAATTTTCCCTTTTTATCAGTCCATTACTCTGATTTTATCAGTATTAGCTGCTGCTGACATCTTCAAATATGCGAGCGGCCCGAAATTAAAACTCTTTTTGAGGAATTTCTCCGCGGAAATATGATCCCTGCTTTCTAATTTTATTTTCATCTCCACTCTTGTGATTACCAAGCGAAAAGAGAGACCGCAGTTTGGGATTTTTAAGAAGAAATGCTTTAATTTCGTCGCCAAATTTTTCTTCCCTAATGCGGTCTGGAAAGAATAAGGCAAAGAAAAGTCTGTATTTTTTAAATTTTTTCTGCTTTTTTATTTTTAAAATCTGTTTCTGAGCTAAAGTAAATGGCGTGTAAAATCGTTGAGCCACGGAATTTTACCAAGATGGGAGTTTTATTTATATATTCCAGCCCCTCTTTTTAATTTGGCGTGGTAGTTTGCATAGCTTGGCGTTATTTTCTTTTCCCCTCGTCTTAATTTTGTTAGAATTTAAATTATTTCCTGTTGATTTTTCTGTGCCAGAAGAATGTTAATTATATGTTTGCTTTTGGGGGCAGAAAAGCTGTTGATTTTTTGTGTTACCTTTTTTTTTTTTTTTTCTTTTTTATGGTAGCGGAAACGATTTCTGGTTAAATCGTTAAAGAATCTACAGCCTTCTTTTTGTCATAGTTTCAAGAAATTAGTACTTTTTTAAAAACTTTTAGTAGGATTCCAGAAGAACAATAAAAGATCATTAAACAATTCTATTACAAGCATTTCAATTTTTAAAAATCAAATTAAAAATAAGTTTAAACATATATGAAAAAAATTGCATAGTTATACTTCTAAAGAATGCCAAAAATTCGTATTTTTACAGAAAAATATTCGTAGTGAATATTAAATTAATATTTTTAGTTACCTCTCATATATCTTGCGATTTAAAGATTTTTTATGCAATCTTTGATGATATAGATGCTGCCTTAATTTTGCATTAAATTTTATATGATAAGAGCTAGAATACATTTAAGAAATCAATCTTGTAAATATTCAAATATTTATTGTTTTTATTAGTTAGTAGTTTTTATTGTTATTTATAGTAGAAAGTCTATCTAATGTTACGAGAAATATGATCTATTCATCAAAGTTTAAATATTTTCTACAACACTCTTGGCAAACTTTTACGAAGTAAGATATAAATTAAAATCTGCAAGTTAGAAGTTCTCTTTAAAATATTAAAATCGGAGTCAATAACAGTAGCATATTAGTTGTTCAAAATGCTTATGCATCAAGTATATTGTTCAAGTTCCAGAAATATCTCCTCATCATTTCAAATAACAAGCCACATAACGCCAAATTTCACTGCAAAATGTCGACTAAGAGAAATTTTAGAAAGTTGCAGCTGCACATTCGATAAAAATCGGGGGGATAATTTTCTTTCAAAGTGATTGCTAATTTTCCCTTTATCAGTCCATTACTCTGATTTTATCAGTATTAGCTGCTGCTGACATCTTCAAATATGCGAGCGGCCCGAAATTAAAACTCTTCTGAGGAATTTCTCCGCGGAAATATGATCCCTGGTTTGTAATTTTATTTTCATCTCCACTCTTGTGATTACCAAGCGAAAAGGGAGACCGCAGTTTGGGGATTTTTAAGAAGAAATGCTCTAATTTCGTCGCCAAATTTTTTCTTCCTTAATGCGGTCTTGGAAGAATAAGGCAAAGAAAAAGTCTGGTATTTTTATTTTTCTGCTTTTATTTTTAAAATCTGTTTCTGAGCTAAAGTAAATGGCGTGTAAAATCGTTGAGCCACGGAATTTTACCAAGATGGGAGTTTTATTTATATATTCAGCTTCTCTTTTTAATTTGGCGTGGTAGTTTGCATAGCTTGGCGTTATTTTTTTTTCTCCCTCGTCTTAACTTTGTTAGAATTTAAACTATTTCCTGTTGATTTTCTGTGCTAGAAGAATGTTAATTATATGTTTGCTTTTGGGGGGCAGAAAAGCTGTTGATTTTTTGTGTTACCTTTTTTTTTTTTTGTTTCTTTTTTTATGGTAGCGGAAACGATTTCTGGTTAAATCGTTAAAGAATCTACAGCCTTCTTTTTGTCATAGTTCCAAGAAATTAGTTCTTTTTTAGCAACTCTTACTAGGATTTCAGGTATTTAGAAGCAGAATGAAGATGCATTAAACTGTTTTATTACAAGTATTTCGGCTTTTTTAAAGTCAAATAATAAAAAAAGTTTAAATGTATATGAAATATCTAGTATAGTTATGCCTTCAATGTATTTCTAAAAATTAGTATTTTTATAGAAAAAAAAATATATTCTTAGTGAATATTAAAATAATATTTTTTTGTTACCTCTCTTTTTTTCCTGCGATTTAACGGTTTTAAATCAATTTTTTTATGAAATGGATGCTGGCTTAATTTTATATTAAATTTTGTGATAAAGATAGAATACAATTAAAAATTATCTTGTAAATAATCAATTATTAATGAACGTTTTTATTGTTATTTGTAGTGTTTTCTTTGAAAAATTAATTTAATGAAATTTTTGCTTATAATAAGCTCTTATCACATAAAAGTTAGATAGCATTTTTGAAATTATTTTTGTAAATACACATTTTTTAATGGAATATTTGTTCATAAGACTATCCTGAAGATTCTTCCCCCTACCAAAAATAGTAATCGAATTGGTATTATTCCACATCAAATATAATTAAATTTTTACCAAGATGGGACTTTTATATATTCAAGAAGCACTCTTTTTAATTTGGCGTGGTAGTTTGCAGAGCATGGCGTTATTTCTTTTTTGCCTCTTCTTAACTTTGTTGGAATTTAAACTATTTCCTGTTGATTATTCTGTGGGAGAAGAATGTTAATTATATGTTTGCTTTTGGGGAGGAGAAAAAGCTGTCAATTTTTTGAGTAAACTTTTTTCGTTTCTTTCTTTTTATAGTAGTGGAAACGATTTCTGGTTAAATTCGTTAAGGAATTTACAGCCTTCTTTTTGTCATAGTTCCAAGAAATTAGCTCTTTTTTTTTAATAATTCTTTTAGGAGTTTAGGTATTTAATAGTACAATGAAGATTCCTTAAACAATTTTATTACAGGTATGCCGACTTTTTTAAAGTCAAACTTAATAAAAAAAGATTAAATATATATAAAAAAGGTTGCATAGTTATACCTCTAAAGAATCTCAAAAATTTATATTTTTACAGAAAAAAATTTTCTTAGGAATATTACAATATTTTTTATTACCTCTCATTTTTCCTGCGATTTAAAGATTTTAATGGAATCTTTTATGAAATAGATGCTGCCTTAATTTTGCATTAAATTTTATGTGATAAGAACTAGAATACAATTATGAAATTATTTTGTAAATACTCAAATATTTATTTATGAATGTTTTCATTAATTAGACTTTCAACTATAAATAACAATAAAAACTACTATCTATTTACTGTTACGAGAATTATGATCTGTTCATCAAAGTTTAAATGTTTTCTCCAACACTCTTGGCAAACTTTTACAAATTAAGATCTCCAAGTTAGAAGTTCTCTTTAAAAATATTGAAATCGGGGTTCATAACAGAAACATAATCCCTGTTTAAAATGCTGATACTAGTATATTGTTAAAGTTCCAGAAATATCCCCTCATTATTTCGAATAACAAATCCCACAACGGCAAATTTCCCCTACAAAATTTCGACTAAGAGTAATTTTAGAAAGTTACAGCTGCAGACTCGATAAAAATCAGGGATAATTTTCTTTCAAAGGGATTGCTAATTTTCCCCCTTTTTTATCAGTCCATTACTCTGATTTTATCAGTATTAGCTGCTGCTGACATCTTCAAATATGCGAGCGGCCCGAAATTAAAACTCTTTTGAGGAATTTCTCCGCGGAAATATGATCTCTGCTTTGTAATTTTATTTTCATCTCCACTCTTGTGATTACCAAGCGAAAAGGGAGACCGCAGTTTGGGGGATTTTTAAGAAGAAATGCTTTAATTTCGTCGCCAAATTTTTTTTCCTTAATGCGGTCTTCGAAGAATAAAGGCAAAGAAAAAGTCTGATTTTTTTTATTTTTGGGCTTTTTTATTTTTAAAATCTGTTTCTGAGCTAAAGTAAATGGCGTGTAAAATCGTTGAGCCACGGAATTTTACCAAGATGGGAGTTTTATTTATATATTCAAGCCCTCTTTTTAATTTGGCGTGGTAGTTTACATAGCTTGGCGTTATTTTTTTTTTTTCTCCTCGTCTTAACTTTGTTAGAATTTAAACTATTTCCTGTTGATTTTTCTGGTGCAAGAAGAATGCTAATTATATGTTTGCTTTTGGAGGCAGAAAAGCTGTTGATTTTTTGAGTTAACGTTTTTTTCGTTTCTTTTTTTTATGGTAGTGGAAACGATTTCTGTTTAAATCGTTAAAGAATTTACAGACTTCTTTTGTCATAGTTTCGGAGAAATTATTTCTTTTTTTTAAAAATTCTTAGTAGGAGTATTAGGTTTTAAAAGTACAATGAAGTTCATTAAACAATTTTATTACAAAGTATTTCGAATTTTAAGGTCAAATTAAAAAAAAAAAGGGTTAAATATGTATATAAAAAGGAAAAATACTTATGTCTTCAAAGAATCTCAAAAAATTAGTACTTTTATAGAAAAATAATCTTAGTAAATATTAAAATAATATTTTTTGTTATCTCACATTTTTCCTATGATTTAAAGATTTTGATGACTTTGTTTTGAAACAGATGCTGCCTTAATTTTGCATTAAATTTTATGTGTTTAAGTGTCAGAATACAATGTCAAAATTATCTTGTAATAATATACTTAATTATTTATGAATGTTTTTTTTTTTTTTTGTTATTTGTAGTTGAATGGATTTCGTTTAAAAATTGTTTTTGTGAAAAATAATTTGGTTTCTTGACAATTTTCCTCAGCATCGAGCTTCAAAATACTAGAAATTATAAAATTTAACTTTTACCCTAAATCTTACTGCAATAGTTTATGGTGAGTAATAAAGAATGGTTTAACAATGATCTACTAACCATGGTCCTTACATGGAAGAAATACTATTTTTGGACGTATAGAATACCCCCTGCAAATACCATGTCAAAAAATGGATAGTAATAATTATAATTACTATTCTTAATGAGATATTTGTAATAAGCCTATGCTGAAGATCCCCACTCTCCAAAAATACCCACCAAACTGCTATTATTCAGCTTGAGATATAATTTAATTTGTTTTGTTTATTGATAGAACTCATATAAAATTAATTTTAGACATAAATATTCCATAATATTATGATTATTATTATCAGAAAGTATAATTGTCTAATTTAGATTTAGAAATTAGGGAAAATAATAATGAGGTCCACACGAACGTTTTAACCCAGTTGCAGTCTTTTTCTTCATTTTAATGGCTATCTTGCATCACTTCTTTTCTTCTTCATTGGTACAACAGTCTTTTTGCCGTTTGCCTACTAACAGATTTCTCCTTGAGACAGGAGATCTTCCATACCTAATATCCTCTAAATTACACGGAAAACAAAATGCGATACAAACTCATTTGACAAGAAACTCCTTGAACTGATTTTTAGTTTCTTAAGAATCAGAAAATTTTTTATCACTTCCCATAAATACTTCATATATTTTATCAAAATAGTCACTTATCTATATATTATTGAAATCAAATACGTTTTCTAGAGTTAGAATTGATTCAATTTTTTCATTGTAAAGAAATTATTTTATATGAAATAAAGTAATAATTATAATTAAATAAATGGAATAAAATTATTTTTATGGAAGAATTATAAACCCAAATGAAAATAGTTTATAATAGATAGAAATACCCTATTCGACCATATTTAGATAGTGCCGCACGCATTGAACATCATACAACAGTGAAACTGTTTATGTAATAGATCTTTCTACGTATGCCATATAAATCTGCAATATTGATCTTAATTTCACAATTCTCTACCGGATAGATTTGTCAAATTTTCCTTTGCTTACTTCAGACAAAGCCAAACATTCTTCTTAATAACAGCTGCCATCATAGCTGTACCAATACGATATTAATGGCTTTGTAGCACATAAATGGCCTTTACTAATCTACTATATAAATGACCATTTCTTATATATTAATTATAAATGACGCAAAGCAAGCTGAACTCCTGAAATATCAATACGTGACCACTATAGTTGCTTCTATTCTTTACGTCTCTTGGTGATATATACTTCAGCTGTATATTGTATATTTAACGAAATTATTGTTTATTTATTTATAATGTTCATTTATATAGAACCATCAAAATTGCTTGTTATTGTATAACACTTCTCTCTAAATAATTGAGAAAAAAGGTGGAAACCCTATAAAACAGGGAGAATACCACCTCAGGACAGATGTAAACTCGTCTGGGTATTTCTAGGTTAATGTATTAATGAAATTTCATCACATAATTAAATATTTGTAATGAAATAAACCAGACCTTAATTTGTCAAATATTATTATCATAAGATCATTAATTACATTATTAAACAGAAAAATGAATATAGGTCATTTGGGACTTATTTTTGATAAAACATCTCCTATCTCTAAATCTGCCAGTAGGCAGACTGCCTTGGTCCACTCCTTCATGGCCCACCACCAGCTTATAAATTTACTGGTGACATGAAATGCATCATAAATACTATACTAGAATGGTAAAAATCCAGACTTTAATTTGTCAAATATTTTTATCACAAGATCTCTACCTCACAAATATTAAAAAGTGAAAACCCGAATATAGTCAAACCCTAATAGAGTTTTTTGATAACATCTTCAAAAGTCTCAAAATCTGCTAATAAAAAAAGGGATTTACTTTTGGCCACCATGGACAGAAAGCAGCTAATGAAGAAAAAGAAAACACATTTCTTATTATAAAATTATAAAAGATGTATTCCCAAAAATATTATATAGAGTTTATTAAAAGAATAATGAACCAATAACAAAAATTTTTAAGTTTTCGTGAAGTGTAACTAAGAGGAGGGGGAAAGAAGAATTACTGTAGTGAATCATGAAAATTGCTTATAAACCGCTTTCTTATGTTAAGTATTCACTTAAAGCTCGAAGTAAAGTTTCAAAATGTTTTGATTAATTTTTATTTTAAGTTGATACAAAAATACTGGACAGACACATGACAAGTAAAAGAAGGATTTTTTTCATTTTTTAACTTAGTGATTATCCTTAAAATAGGTGTTGATATCGAAAAAAATGTGGTTTTTTAAAAACTGAACTTATAGGCTACGCCTTTTTTTTTCGTGGAATTTCCTTATCAAAAACTTGACTTAAACTTGTCTTCATTAATGATTATCTCACAATTTTTAATAAGGTCCGGCGAGTTTTTGAAGAGCTAAAAAAGTCAAATCTCGAACATTTCCGTGAAAAACCTTTGCACTTTAAAGAATATTAACTCTTTTCGAAGTGAATGAACGTGAATACGTGGTTGCGTGCCCCCTGAGATTCAAAAACTCCTCCTCGAATTATAGATATCACCCTTCTTAATATTTACTCTTACATTATTTCTCTCTTTTCATGCTTTACTAAGTCTGTGTACTGTGAGCGAACAAACTTCTGAATTTAACAGCGATTCCTGGCATATAAAGACAACCGATTTAATATTTTTGAAATATCAAAAAGCTTATAGAGTGCTTTCTCTTTCCTTTTATGTCCTTATTTTTTCAATTTATTTGTACAGTGAATACAGACTACATGAAGCTTTGAATTTTGCTATATGAAATGTGATATTCTACGTTTTTTAAACCTTATAATTGAGACCTCAGCTTCTGTTTAAATTCAATTTTATTTTAATTAAATACAATCATAAATATTATATGAAAAGTGTAATGTAATGTAAGATTTGTATTTTTTAAATCCTTATTCCTTGAATTTATCAATAATAAGACATCCAATTTTTATTAATCCAAATATATTTCCTTTATAT